>JAOUWY010000071.1:35850261-35861616 GCA_025728095.1 Prietella phreatophila
TAGCCGCGTCATTGTTTAAGCCGCAGTGTTCAAAGTCTGTGAAAAAAGTAGCGGCTTATAGTCCGGAATTTACGGTAATTGAATAGGTATGAATGAGTGTGTGAATGTGTGTGTGCATGGTGACCTGCGATGGGCTGACGTTACACCCTATTCCTGCTTCGCACCCAGTGTTCCGAGGATAAACTCTGGATCCTTCATAATCCTGACCAGGATTAAGCAGTTACTAAAGGTGAGTGAGTGAGTGAGTGAGTAAGTGTGATATGGTCTACTGTTTGAGAAATTCATTTTGTTTTATGTCAGTGACATTTACTTTCAGCAGGATTTGGCAGTGATCCTTGCGCCAGTATTGCAGGACAGTATGTAGAGATGCAAACACTGATCTTATTTTAAGATTAGTATTGTTAAACCAATGCTATGGTTAATAACAGAGGCTGAAGATTCAATAATATTTAACACATTGAAGGACTTCAGGCTCCTCCTGCTGCTTCTTCCTCTTGGAGTTGGAGTTATTCTTTGCCACCCACTCTCGGCTTGCATGAGATAAGATAATACTTTATTAATCCCCAGATTGAGAAATTAGGGTGTCACAGCAGCAGCAACAAAAAAAAAGAAAGAAGAGATAAAACAGATAGTAAGCATAATGGGAATCTGGTTATGGTTTTCTGACACCATCTTTGTGACAAAGAATATTGTTAAAAAAAAAAAGTGCTGTGGTTGAACGCCAAGTAGACTGATCACTCTGTGTACTAAAGATTCGCAATGCTGCTGCAAATGTGCTGAGGGAATGCTGGCTTCTCCACCGCACCATACAGGCCAGGGACAAGCACAGCGAGCACAGACGCCACCAGAGATGCCTGCTGGAGGCCATTCGTATGTAAGTAGCCTAACCTCCAGCTAATCTACAGTATTACAGCTTTAACCGAAGTGTATGATAAGATTTATGCCGATTTTCTTTCAAGCACTGGCAAACAAGAGAAGACCACCTTACATCGAGTGTGTTTTACAGGGTGGAGGAGGCAGTGAGTGTAATTGCATGGAACAGATATTTTGCCTTTATCTTCTGTTTGTTTATTGGGTTGGATCACTTTATCAATATACACATTGGCATAGAGTATGACAAAACATTCCTCAGTAAGACCAAAGTTCAAAAATAGTTTGAAAATGAGATCCTAAGATTTTCACATGCATTAAGTCACTTTTCGTAATGCTACTAACCGGACTATAAAATGGTGCACTTTTTATGCAGTCTCTCTTTTGGTTGTCGACAATCTGTTGTTTACAATCTGCACTCAGCTTCCTGCTGATAAGGAGATCACTCAGGCTTCAGTCC
Source organism: Prietella phreatophila (assembly GCA_025728095.1). Taxonomy (NCBI): domain Eukaryota; kingdom Metazoa; phylum Chordata; class Actinopteri; order Siluriformes; family Ictaluridae; genus Prietella; species Prietella phreatophila. The sequence continues at coordinate 35,851,592 of JAOUWY010000071.1, forward strand.
AATCATGAACAGGAAGTTCAGATGTGTGAATTTGTGAACCGGTGTTTAACACCATTAGCGAAGGCATCTGGCCTTGAAACTTTTCCATACAAGTTTGAGCCAGACAGAATGTGAGTGTGCGCTTTTGCGTATTTTATGAGGGTGAAGGGATTTTGGCCATCCCGTTTAACAGTCGGTAGGACCACTAAAAATATTCTGGGAAGAACACCAGGACAAAAACCCAACACCTTTAAAATAGCTAAAGGTCATTTTTGTTGGCCATTTTCCCTGTTCTTTATTTTGTATTTACAGCACATTTATTTTTATAATTTTTTTTGCTGGGTTTTTTTTTCCGGAAGGCTACTATTTCATGTGGTGGCACACCAAGGCCAGCCATTTCTGCATGCTTCAGCAGTTACCTAGCAGCCTGCCAGCAATATTGGTTTCCATTCTGTTTTCTGAAACACTGAATTGTCATCCAAAGTTAGGCAAGCCTCAAAATACCATACGATATCATAGACGTCAAGATATCTAATCTTTTATTTTAGCTTACCATACAAATTCAGTGAAAACAATTGAATGAAATAGGATTTATGAGTCAACAAATCATAAAATTAAGAGCAGCCATTTTTGAAACTAGCAGTGTGCCTGACAAAAAGAGTTATTCGTTTATTATTTTAATGGTTAGAGTTGTTTCTGTCTGTTGACCTCGGTGATACCTCTTATATTTTCCACATATAGATTTCGTCACCTGCGACTGAAACAGAGAAAACTGAGGGACTACACAAGTGAGATGGTGGACCTCTCCAAGGTTGATATAAATTTTTATTTTTATATTATTTATATGATCTTTAATTTGTTCATTTTATTGATTTAATTATATTTATGAACTTTTCTCCAATAGCGCAATGTGATGACATTCTCTTTTATGGAGATGCATCTCAGTGCATACTGTATACAGTTATGTGAAAGAATAAGTACACCCCATGGGAATTGTTGGCTTTGTTGTCATATTTGGACAAGCAAACATTTGATCCACTTTGAAAGAGTGCCTAGTAATAAAGTTGATACATTCTATCAAATGACACATAAAATTGACATTTTTTAGTAATTTTCACAATTTAAATGAACAAAGAACAGATCAGTCTCATGGAAAAAGTAAGTACACCCCGACATTTATCACACCTTCAAATCCATAAAATTAGAATCAGGTGTTCGAGATTGAGTGGCAGTGATTAGAACCTGCTTAGAGAGTGCAGGTGGAACTTATTTATACCACTCTCCTATTTAGTGTCTGCTGTTCCCTGTTTTATTGAGGTGTGTGGTGTCATAATAGCAAGATCTAAAGAGTTCTTTTAAGACCTTCAGAAAAATGGTTGTGGATGCCTATGTGTCTGGCAAGGGATTTAAAAAGATCAACTGCCAATTTGTTCAGGACTGGCCGTCCCAGCAAATTCAGCCCAAGATCAGACCATCTGATGCAAAAAGTAGCCTCCAAGAACCTCACAATTTCAATCACAGGATCTGCTAGTAAGTCTGGCAACTGTTGGTGTCAAAGTGCATGCTTTGCCAATGAGCATATAGGCAAAGACCAGACCTTTTGGAATAATGAGATCTGGACAGATGAATCAAAGATAGAGTTGTTTGGCCACAGTAACAGCAGACCTGTTTGGCGCAGACCAAAAACAGCTTTTCAGGAGAAGAACCTCATACCAACTTTCCAACAGTGGTGGGGTTTCTTCTCTGCCTCAGGAACTGTATAGCTTGCATTCTTTGATTCAACTATGAACTATTGAAGGGTGCTTGAAGATAATGTGAGGCCATCTGTCTGAAAGTTGAAGTTGAACTAAATGTGGACCTTTCAACAGGATAATGATCCTAAGCACGCTAGCAAATCCATCAAGGAATGGGTCAAAAAGAAGAAATGGAGGGTTATGGAATGGCCTAGCCTACACCTGGATTTGAATCCCATTTAAATGTTGTGGGGGGGATTTGAAACAGGCAGAACATGTAAGAAAACTCTGAAACATCTTGCAACTGAAAGAATATTGCATGGAAGAGTGGACAATTATGCAAAACGCCTACAAGAAGGTATTTCTGCTAAAGGGGGCAATTTTAGCTTCTAAGGCCAAGGGTGTACTTACATTTTCCAGAGAAGGAGATCACATGTATTGATATTTCTGTTTGAATAAATGATGGGGGGGAGCTAATTTTCCTTGTGGTTTTGTTCAAGAATATAAACCTTTTTTCTGCTGGACCGCCTAGTATTTTTGCTGACTGAGTTTCATTGTTGAAACACACATGCCCAAGAAGTCTAGCTATTTGTAGTTAGCAATCAGTGAGCAATACCAATGACTTTCTGTGATATACATGAATCTGCTGCATTTGTTTTTGGGATAGAGAGAGCGGGACTCTTGTTTACTTACTTGAATGTGTGTTCTCCACTTATCTATCTGTCTATCTATCTGTCTATCTAGTGTTACTTGCATTTAAATGTAGATAACATTAGTTAGCAAGCAGTGAATGATTTGTATTTATCTGCTGAGCTTGTTCAAAAGCTAATGTGTCATTTCATAAGGTTGTGGGTCCATGCTTGAAAAATGTATATTTAATAAAGGGGTGTGAGGATGTACTGTGGTCTGCATGCGCATGTAGCCACATACTGGCCGTATATTATCTTCAATGTTGTGTTGTTAATTTAAATGAATCTGTGTTCTGTGCTTAGCTATCTAGCTAGCTATGTAACAATGCCACAGTACCTCTTTTGAAACAGGGCATAGCCCAAAGCTCTAAAAGCTAATATACGTTAGACCCTCCATAAATGACTTCCTCGCTGCTGTTGAAATGCTATTTAACATTTGTGTGACAAATGCTATGCAGTCGACGGCGGACCGGCAAAAACTAGGCTTGCCTAGTCTTTTTTATTTTGTTAGAATTGTCTTCAAATACTAATGTTTGTGATAATATTGCAGTGATGAAAATATAACCGAAAGTCTTATCTAGTCTGTGATCAAAAGCATACAAGAATTATGCATTTAAGAAGATGAACCTGCAGAGTGAGTCAGTAAGTGAGGCATTGTGAAAACAAGTATATGTTATTGCAAAACTGTGTAGCAGTTAAACCTCTATACTGCTGACCCTAAAGCTATTTCAAATCCAGTCCAGGTCTTAAATGTCAACTGTTTTAGAGTAAAATTACCCTGGTCTTAATCTTTTATTGGTCAGATGCAGATGATCATGTGTGACCTGAGTGCCAACTGGAACAACTCATACCGAGAGCTGGAGCAGCGCATCATCTCTATGGAACAGAAGCTGGATGAGTTGGGCCAGTCATTCCAGAGCACATCCGAGCTGCTGAGCCAAGCACTGCAGCGCCACCACCTTGTCCACAGGTATCATCCCAATCCAGCAGGGCACAGTCTATCAACTGTTCAATGGCAATTATTAGATGTAATCAGAGGGACAAATTATTGTTATATAATTATATTATTATACAAATTGGTTACAAGTATGTTGAAGATAAAAAAGGGCATATCAAAAGGTGATGGGGAAACAAATGATATAAAATACCAAAAGATAAGTAGAAGAGATAGGAAAGGGTAGGAGTGAATGAAGTAACTGTGGTGAGGTCGACCCTCTGGCCATTTCAACAGACTAATGCAAAACGTATTGTTAAAGTGCAGATTAAATAATTGTCGTCCTGGAAGATCCGACCAATATCAAATTACATTTGATATGATGTGTGAATTTCTGCAGTTTGTTTAAAGACTCAAAGAGACCCTGTTTTACTAGTACCATTTAAGGTTTTTTGTTGATATGGCAAATGTGACAAGCATGACATTTTGGTAACTGTTCTGTTTCACCCCTACTAACCACCAGGGGCAGTGTTGAAAGTATACCTTCTTGTGTGCATGCACACACATGCAAAGACCTTACCACAAAGCCACATGGTAACTTTGTGTTATAATATTTTGCTATAAAATATCCTCATCCCTTTATTGTTCTCGTCTTGTACATTTTGATTATTTCTACAGCAACCAGTCCTCCACAGCTGGTGATGGACTCCTGTCATTTTGTTTCAGTTAGCTACAAATTATTGTTGTGAAGTTGTGCACCACTCCCCTCTCAGTCTATTGCCAAGAATCATATCTTTGTCCCTCAGCTGGATCATTGGCAACAGACTGGGATTGGAGCCGAGCTCTCTACACTTTCTTTTTTTTTTCTCCACTAAACTTTTGTTTTGCATGTTTTTTTTTCACTCGTTTCAGTTTCCACATGCTACTTCACATTCAGTTTCACAGGGCAACATAAGACAAACGCAGGAAAGCACCATCTGCCCTCTTCCACATATTTGAGGTCACAGATGCAAGCGGTCAAGCAGTTATGTGTGGTTCTGGCTCCTAATAAAGATGCTTGAATTGTTATCCACAGCTTCAGCAATATTCGCCATAGGGCTGAAGGAACTTTCAGAAATGGGTTATCAGCCTGCAGTTAAACCCTAAAAACCATAGATAAAATGTGTCCTTGTCTCACTGAAAGGGGTACAAGCTTTACCTCTCTGGAGGATTGAGGCTGTTCTCCAGAAAGGGGTCTGCATGCATATAACAGTCACTAGGGCAACCCATACACGGTTATCTTCATTGAGAGTAACTCACTATCTGGGATGGCACAGTGAGAGTTGCATCTACACCCAGGTGTTGTGTCCCAATTCTCAGGGATGTTTGATATACCACTTTGCTGGTGCCAAAATGACTTATTGGCAGCTATGGTTCTCCTTGGTGGAACAGGACAATCTGTTGGTCAGGACACACTGGCCCATAACTGGCTTCACTGCCTAATATGTGTTATCACCTCTACCATTAACTTTGTCAACATCACATAGAATTCAGCAATGAGTCCTGCTCATGGCTCTGAATTAGCCTGTGAGGCCATGGTGTTCTCTGCTGACTTGAATGATGGAGAGATGCCTTTCTCCTCTGCAAGATCTCCTGTCTGTATTAGATAGGACGATTTGGCACCCTCAGCCAGGGCACCGATGTCTGAGAGTGTGGCCTCTCAGAAGGAAGTGTAAGCCAAGGACTGTGTCCCAACAGTGCAAGAAATATTATTGAAATCAAGAGCCCACAGCAGTTTTGTGGACTCTAGTCACATGACTTGGAAGCAACTTGGACTCAAGTAACAAACTTTGACTTTAACATCAATGGCTTGTGACTTCACTTGGACTCGAATCCCTTGACATGGAAAGACGATACATTTTCAAGACAAAAGATAAAAACAAATGATACATTTAAATGTGTGCTGTGAATCAACTATTCTTTTTCCCAACAAGCAATCAATTTTCATTTCCAAGGTCAACGTTAAACCAGAGAGCTAATCAGTTTGCACTAGGCAAGGACAAACTTGAAAAATCCCTCTTTGGTAGCTATGTTTCCAAAAATAGTAGTCTGATAGTAGCTATCAGAAGGGATCTCTTCAGTTATTCAACAAGTTTTTGATAGGATTTAGATCTAGGCTTTGCCTGGGTCATTTCAACATTTTGACCTTATTCTTTTGAAGGCAATCCTTGGATTTGTGCTTCTGGTCATTATTGTGCTAGATGGTGAAATTATTCTTCAGCTGTCTAACACAGGCCTGCAGGTTTTGTGCCAAAATAGATAGATATTTCACAAAGATATACTTTTTTTTTTTTTTAATTATGCCCCAAAAGTTCTACCTTGTTTTCATCACACCATAACACATTTTGGCAACGTTTCGGCTGGTTTTGGTCTTTTCTTTTGTGATAAAGGGCTCCAGTATAGCCACACTACCCCATAGATGAAGAACAAGTGAAGAATGAGAGATTGTTGACACATACAGGGAGACAGCAGTACTTATCAGATATTCCTGCAGTGCCTTTAGTGTCCTTGCAGGTCTCAAGTAATCATCTTGTCCTTTTGTCAATTTTTGACGGGCATCCTGTTTTTGGTAGTCACAGTAGTACCCAATTTTCACTACTTGTTGGTGATGGCCTTTACTGTGTTTTATGATCTATCTAATATTTTGGAAATTCTTTTGTACCCGTCTTCTGATCAATAACGAAATATTGTACATGTTTTATAAGCTCTTTGTGGACCATGGCTTCAGCAGTCGGATGAGACCGAGACGTGTTGGATAAGATTTTTAATAGAAATGGGCAATAAAATATGGAGAATGAGAATTTATCAAGAATAAGGCAAAGAGCAGAGTCATGCTCTCTTCCTTATAGACAATGTCTCTTAAAAGTTAATTATAGCAAGGCCTAGGAGCTGAGCAAAAAGAGGAAGTGCACCACACAGCACACTCCCCCAAGAGCATGAACTCACTCATACACAGACCCAGAGTAATCAGAATATCAAAGTAATATCTAATTATTTTACTAAATCATACTGTACATATGCTAATGACAATGCAGAAAAAGCATACCCTTAAAAATGATAAAGGAGAAAAAGCACACAGGTGATAAATGCCCTCACTCAAAATCAACTCAGACATGCCATAAAAAGCAGAAGTTGGTTTTAAAAAAACAAAGCACAAAGATGTAATGGTATTTTGGGCAAACCAGACGTGTATAAACAGGGAGCCCCGTTTCAGGGGACTGTCAGATCACTCTGGGACGTCCCACTCTGCGGATCTCATGTGGTGAGCAGCAATAAAGCCTTGCTCACGGCTCTCTGTGTTTTTTGTCATCCTCAAACTGATGTAAGGACTTGATGATATAACTTAGCTGTGTTTAACTATTTGGGAAATTAGAGACAACAGAAGCTGTCAAGAAAAACTTATTCTTCTGGTCAGATTAAAACGTACGCTTCAACTGATGTTTGTCGTTTCTTTTATTGCATTCCTTCACAACTTAAGCGCATTCAATTACCGTCAAACACCGTGAAAAACTGAAATAAAGTACACAACACATTCTCACCTGAGCATATTGTACATAAGCATGTTCTTAAAAGTCCATGAGTATTCATTCATCTTGCTCACATATTAACTAGCATTAATGGCCTTAGGAAACATTTGCACTAATATAAACATGAAATGCAGAACAAACCGTGTGCGCCTTCCGGCCAGAAATCTAGGACTTGCTGTAACGCTTTACTGTTTAATTATTCTCTTCTCTAGCACCTAACTCCGTGTACAGCGTAGCACCAAAAGAATGCATGCTCATGTTTTCCCTGCTATTAGTTAGACTAATCACTTGACCACAGTAACTTAAATTATATGCAGCTCACTAGTTTAAACTGTAGGTGTCACTATTTCTGCGCCCCTTGTCAAAACAAAACTCGCATAGGCAAATTATTATTAAAATTTACATTGTATTATTGTAATAACAACATAACAAATAAATACTTGTTTTCTTACATGTTTTCAGTGACAGTTACAAAGGTGATCTTCATTTGGGGTAAATTAGAATTACTTAATTAATGACAGGTGTACAATAATTACTTTTGAATATGAGATTGGTTAATCACCCCATTTTAAAAAAGAGTGTACACTTATGAAAGCAGGTTATTGTAGATTTTTTCTTTTCACTTCTCTTTTGTTGTTTGCTATATCACATTAAATGTGACATAATTTATCTTGGTTTCATTTGCTATGTCACAAACACCTGTCATTTTAACAGCGGTATATAGTATTTTTATATCCTCTGGATCAGGCATAGCTGCCCACCACAGTGCTTTGAATGGTGTCTAACTAGGCAGCCACCTTTCTGAAAGAAAGCACCCTAGAGGCCACCTGGGACTTCACACTAATAATAGAGTCGTTTAGGTCCTTCCCTCATGAGCTTCTTGTCAAACCTGTGGTGCTTACCTATGGTTATGTCACACCCATATTTATAAATCAATCTTTCAACCTCAGAGCATTTTATGAAGGGGCAATCCTTGCTATGCCCAGCGTGTACCTGATTATCAGTCGTCAGATCAGTTATTCACCTGTTACAGTGGAAAGCCCCCTGTCTAAACAAAGGCTGACCCACTGTGTGGTGGATGTCATTCCTTCTGCCTATAGGCAGGCTATATGCCTGGTCCCTTCCATGACGTGCAATACTACATGGGCAGTACTTAGAGTCGTGCTCTTCCAGGAGGTCTGAGCTGCAGCTGTCATTTCTGGACACCCCTCTAGTCAGCCTTAGGGTGAGTCAGTTCCTTGTGACACTTTGGTATCAGTTATCCAGGTGTTAAAACATCGCACTTGGCAGTTAGGGGTGGTGAAATTAAAATCTGGTTATGAACTTGCCGAGAAGGTTCCATGGGCAGATAGCTGTTGAAGTGTTGTGACTTCTTGTGGTCTTGTGGTCTTGGAATATGTGTGTGCACACAGGAAGGTGTGTTAAAAACCAGCCCTAACTGTTATCCAGCATTCACAGTATTAATTTGCATACCTTTCAATTTAGGTTAGAACTAAGGAGGCTGAAAATAGTCATTGATGAGGTTGTGTGTTACTTATGTTCTTTTTCCAAACAGGTGACGTGGCATATTTCTCCTCCGAACCACTTCATCGGAGGCTCAGAACAAAACTGCACAAAGCTACATGGATCGGCATAAACAGAGGACTTACGATTTGTTTTTCCATAGACCTCCATGGCTGCAGTGGCTGCATGGGCTTCTTTTTTGCGAACAAAAAGATTACTTCTCTTGGATATGGGATTATGACAAAAATCAAATGTATTTATGACAATATTTATGTGTATGTATATCTGCAACACTGAAACAAAAACAATAGTGAAGGGGTTCAGTGTTTGATGCTTTGAAGGTTTAGTGAAACTGTGTTCCTATGTAAATTCCATGTTGCTCTAAAAGACAAAGTGATCTTAAAGCTTTTCAGCCCTCTCCAGCAGGGCCAGTACAGTCCAATTACGCCACAAGTCTATGACCAAGAACTGTTTTTATTTCATCAGTTATCATTAACAGATTTTGTCCAGCTGTGTTTTATTCTTCAAGAATGCGTTATTAAAACTGAAACTAATTGTTTTAGCTGTTTGAAATCATGTGAGTACTTGAAATCTGTCTGGATATCATGTTTGCTTACCAATTAGTTCATTTAAAATGTTGTAATGCCACACACTGAATTTCCTTCAGTGTACCATGTTACACCTATCATTGACTCAGTTAATATGGTCATCTAGGTTTGTGGGCTGAATTCCAATTATGGCATAAAAAAAATGATCAGCTTCCAATATTCTCTGCTATCCTAGTTTCAAAGTCTATATTGGATTCAATAAGCTTAGCTCACGATGCAGTCTATATATCAGTTTTCAAGGAAATCTAGTTTCTCCTCCCAGACAATCCACGTCATCCATTCAATCCATATCTGTTTTAAAATAAATAAAAAAGGCAAACAAAAATGAATAAAAATCAGCATTTCTTTTTCTATTTTAGCCAACTATCTAGACTATGTGTTTGATGTTTTATAATATTGACCTATATACTGAATTTTAGGTGTATTTTTGACAGCTCTAGAACATTCTAGAAATGGCCAGGTTGAGTTAAATTTATTGATGATACATCCATCCATCCATCCATCCATCTTCTACCGCTTATTCCTTCTTCAGGGTCACGGGGAACCTAGAGCCTATCCCAGGGAGCATCGGGCACGAGGCGGGGTACACCCTGGAATGGTGCCAGTTTATTGATGATACAGTATCACTGTATTTAATAAATGCATGCAGTGGTCAAATTGTAAGGAAAAAAACCTTGTTGCCAAACCTAGCTTGTCACATTTAGGCAAAAATTGCTGTTTTGCATGAGTGTGATTTGTGTAGATTTGAAGAGTTTTTGAATTCTGTATGGGCGGATCTCTTACAGTAGAGTTATGGATAACCCTAATTGGCATATGTGATGATGTGTCAAGCTTGGGACGGTTAATTAGCCTAAATTAGTTTAAGTTGTTTTGATTTAGCAAATGCTAGCTATCACAATTTGGATGTAATGTTAGGTGTTAACATGTTGGGCGGCTGTGGTAGAGCGGGTTGTCCACTAATCGTAGGGTTGGTGGTTCGATTCCCGTGCCGGGTGACTCCACATGCCGAAGTG
>JAOUWY010000071.1:36247533-36259171 GCA_025728095.1 Prietella phreatophila
TATCCGGGCTTGGGACCGGCACGGAACCATCCGCTGACTTGTGTCGTGGCTCCGTGGCTGGGTTAACTGGTAACAAAATATGTTTACTAAATTGCAAGCAGCTGTCTTGATTTTTATATTTATATATATATATATAAAGTGTCTTGTTTGATTACGTATATGACATTGTTATGATGGTAAAAAGTGACAGAACATGTTGTTTTCAAAAGCAATATTCACCCTTTAAGCATTCAGCCCTTTTATGCTGTGTACTCATGCGATGTTATGACATGCCTACCATTTCTGTAGATCATCCCTGAGATGTTTCCAGAACTTGATTAAAGTTGATCTGTGGTAATTTCTGTTAATTCGATTTGGAAAGGCACACTAATATCTATAAAGCCCTACAGCTAACTCTGCGTGTAAGTGCAAAAGGACAAGCCTTGAAAGACAAAGGAGTTGTTCATTGATCTCAGTGAAAGGAGTTTGTGCAGGCTCAGAGCTTGGAATAGGCATGGAGAAACATTGAAATTGCTCAGGATCAACAAGACTCTTCCTAGAGTTGGTCATTCAGCCAACCAGAGCAAATGTGGAAGCAAAACTGGCAGTCAGGAGCACCCAAAGATCACTGTGATAAAACTCCAGAGGTCTTGTGTGGAAATGGAGAACCTGTGAGAAGTACAATCATTGCTGCAGAACTCCACCAATCATGGTTTTAGTTTAATTCAATAGATGGAAACCATGCCTTCAAATGCACATCTGAGATGTCAGAGTTGTGGCTTCAGGACAAATCTGTGAATGCTCTGGGATGGGCCAGGACTGGAAGCTGATCGAAAATTTCTGATCAGCATTTGGTAAAGTAATAAAGTGGTGTTGCATCGGCCCCTTTAGGCAGAAACTAACCAAGGACAAATTCCCACTGGTCCCATTATCTGTATTTGAATGGCATTGTGAGTAATCTATGGTAGTCCAAGTGAAAAATAGAGTAGCATGTCTATGAAAGAAGCTAGAACCAAAAATACTCTTGATTACATTATGAAATGAATCTTGGATGCCAATCACATATCAGTTATAGACACTAATATGCAAAACATGGTGGTCATCCAGATTTTCTTCCATCTTCCCCTAAACATGCTGGTAGGTGGATTGGCTAGTCTACGTTCCACCTAAATTGCAAGCATGTGTATGTGATGGCCTGGCTTCACATCCAGGGTGTATTCCTGCTTAGTGCCCCGTGTTCCCAGGATAGATTCCTGACCAGGATAAAGCATTACTGAAGATGAATGAATGAATATTGATCTGAAAGTTATTCACGGCTGATTATTTTCCATTGCCAAGGTTTCAGCTAAGTGCTGAGTGAGGAATCTGAATACTTGTGTTGAGAATTGTTTTCTGGATTGGCAATAAAGTGAATTTACTTTTAGAGTAAGGCTGTTATGCACAAAGTGAGGGGAAATTAAAGACTCTCTGAATGCTTCATATTTACTTAAAAAACAACACACTACAGTTTTTCTCAATGGCCAAATTCTCAAATGGTATTTTCACAACATTGTAAATCTCAACACCATTGGTCACTTGTTCACAACAGAGGCCGGTCCCTGAGCGCAGCCTAATGTGAACCAGTGTCTTCAACTGTCTAAACATTCTGCATGGAAAACTGGTACGTACTCACTCAGGACTGGAAATGTCAAGGATTCTGGTTACAGCAATACAACAAATCAAAGTCAGTGCATGTCTGAAACATTTGGTCAGAAACATGTAAGAAATGCATAAGGCATACTGTACAGCACAGTCTATTTGTAAATTCCAGTGTGTAGGACTATGTGACTATTATAATGCTATCTGAGAGAGATCCAGTTTTAGTGCAATGCTAGACGACAGTAACGTCCTTCAAAATATCAACTTGGTCAGTATTTCTACAATAGAGTATTGAGAAGTCAGATGACAATTAAACAGTTGTACAATGTATCATTTTTCGAGAAACTGTGTCCGTGAAAGAACTGTGGCACTACACAGTAGTATATTGTACAGTACGATGTGTTTTCTTTAATTATGGCCTGTATATATGTATTGAAGTTGCAGAGAAGAAAAGAGAACTTTGCTATAGTTCTATGATTCTATAGTGAAACTGATGTTATGTTTTGTTTACTGTATTATTGAGAATAATGGAACTGGAAGGAAGTGAAATCCCATACACCCTTGTGTTTGTGAATGAAGTAATTGTAGTTGTACAAGGACAACATGGGGACAATATAACAATGTGTGCCGCAATATCTGAGAATGGTGTGAGTACACATATTCTCAGTATTGACCCAGACAACACCCAGAATCTCTCAACATTTTTGGACACCCTTTACAGAGATCTTATTCCTGACAATGAACGAGGTTTGGTAAGACATGACTTGCCAAAATGTGCATTTGTCTGGGAAGTGTAAGCTTCCATCGTACAAGTGTCATCAGGGAATCGTTTGCTGTCCACCAGAGAATGCTGATGGAGTTCCATCCAGCATATTCTTGATTCCTGAATCCGGAGGAATTTTCTGCATGAAGGTGGAATGTCTAAGATCATCGACCACAAGACTGCAATGGATGCTGCTTTTCATGACGTCATAGCAGAACATTGCAGAGGATGGTTGTGTAATGCAAGAAGATCCCCCCACCCCCATTGAACTGCAAGAGAAAATATCAGGTGTGATGTTGATGAAAATCAGTGGCAAGTCAGACAGGAGGGACGGGACGTCCAGTGAGGTGAATGGAGTCTTTAGTGTAGCACTGTAGTGTTACAGTACAACCCCAATTCCAAAAAAGATGGAACACCTTGTAAAATGTAACTATAACAGAATGTAATGATTTGTAAATCTCATAAACCCATATGGTATTCACAGTAGAACATAGAAAACATATCAAATGTTTAAACTGAGGAAAGGTACCATTTTAAGGAAATATAAGGTAATTTTGAATTTGATGGCCACAGCACGTCTCAAAAAAGTTGGGACGGAAGCAACAAAATACTGGAAAAGTAAGTGTTACTAAAAAGAAACAGCTGGAGGAACATTTTGCAACTAATTAAGTTAACTGGCAACAGATCAGTAACATGATTGGGTATAAAAATAGGATCTCAGAGAGGCAGAGTCTCTCAGAAGTAAGGATGGGATAGAATCTGGATGGAAGATATATGTTGCACTAAAACCTGTATATACCTTTCAGCATTGATGCTGCCAATCCAGATGTGCAGGCTGCCCATTCCATAGGCACTAATGCACCCCTATAACATCAGAGATGCAGGCTTTTGAACCGAGAGCTGATAAAAAGCCGGATGGTCCCTCTCCTCTTTACTCCTCTTTATTTTAGAGGACTCTTTAACATTTTGATTGGTCTGACCACAGAACAGTTTTCCACTTTGCCTCAGTCCATTTTAAATGAGCTTTGGCCCAGCAAAGACACCAGAGTTTCTGTATCATGTTCACATATGGCTTCTTCTTTGCATGATGGAGCTTTAACTAGCATTTGTGGATGGCATGGTGAACTGTGTTAATTGATGATGAGTTCTGGAGGTTTTTCTGAGCCCATGCAATATGATTTTTATTCACGGGCATGAAATATTGATTTTGGTTTGGCGTAGGGTTGGTGGTTCGATTCCCGGCCCGCATGACTCCACATTCCGAAGTGTCCTTGGGCAAGACACTGAACTCCAAGTTGCTCCCGATGGCAGGTTAGCGCCTTGCATGACAGCTCTGCTACCATTGGTGTGTGAGTGTGAGTGAATAGGTGAATGAGACACAGTGTAAAGCGCTTTGGATACAGCATGATTTTTTTTCTCCATATTAATGCATCTTTCTGTAATGGGTTGGCACCCTGGGATAGGCTCAAGGCTCCATGTGACCCTGTGTAGGATAGGTTGTACAACAGATGGATGGATGGATGATTAATTTTTGCTCTCTATTTTGCTGTGTGATTTTTCTGTTTACCATATTGTATTAAAAATAAAAAGTAACATGGAAATATGAGTGCCCTTTTGCTGTACAAAGTACACAAACTTTGTACTGTTGAAATGTGCATCTGAATAGTATTCAATTTGATACCCAATAGCATTCAGTTATCTAGTGAAAAAGGACATTCTGGTACAGTAAGGATTCAGTGTCAATGAAAAAGTAGAACAAGACTGAAATTTGCATATTTATGTGAGGAACACCTCCAGGTGCACTGCCATAGTGACAAAATATATAAACATCTGCCCACCACATACACAATGACAAAATAACTCATTATATAAATAACTCATTGGCAGCACTGGCTAACTTTCTGATTTAATAACTACATTCTGAAGCATGAGTTATATGGCTTGGATGAATTACAGCCTTTTGCAGGTGAAGTATAATGTTGTACTGTCCCATATAAGCTGTTTTGACTTGGATGTACCTAGAGCAGTGGTCATCAACCTTGTTCTTAGAGATCTACCTTCCTGAAGACTTTAATCATTGCCTTAATAAGTTGTGTTGTGTTAGATTATGGTTGAAGATGAAACCTGCAGATAGGTAGATCTCAAGGCAGAGTGACTACTGACCATGAGTTTTGAGAACGTTAAAACTTTTTCACGCAAACGAGTCAAAGCAATTGAGGAAACACTGTATTATATCGCTGAGCTCATTCCTATTATCTGGCAACATTTAAATGCATGCTGCTCCACTGAGTTGTCACTGTTTGCAATACACAAGTGTACACCAGTTTAAAGCCACCAAAACAGTATGCTGTGCCTACAGATCTGCTCCAAAATAGTGCTCTCATCATCAGCTTCTCCAAACCTCAATTTTCTTCAAGAGAGGATGGAGAGGTTTGTGTGTGGTGGGGTCAAGATGACCGAGCTCGACCCTGTGGGTGCATAAACACACTGATAGACTGGCTAAAGAGATTAGCCTGTTCCCATCAAACAAGACCTTCTCCTTTAGAAAAGGCATTGTTAAATGTGTGGGCTTAAGTGTTTTATTTATTTATTTTTTGGCAAGTGCATTACAATGTCTTCTTCCACACAATGCCAGTGTGTGTGTAAATATTTCTCCATCTCTTTCTCTTGCCTTACAGATTTTAACAGTGCGTACATGCTGATTGAAGAAGAATGCGGCTGTTGTTGGTTGGGAATGGTGTGTGAAGAGGAAAGTAAACGCACCGAGAGGAAATCTCTACTAGAGTTCATTAGCTAAACAAAACAGCCAGCGACGAGAAGCTGCTCCTCATCTCTCTGTTAATCATGCCTGGCCCTCACACACAGTCTCTGTTTCTTTATCCGTCTATCATTGTCTATCCATGCTTTGTTTGTATTTGGAACACATGGTGGTCTGGGTTTGTTGCTATAACCACAGTCGGGTTGGCACATGCGTTTTCTTTAAGCGCTTAGACTTGAGTACTTAAACCAGTCACCTGTTATGAAGGCAAAAGGGATAGAGAACCGATGTGGGGTGGAGTGAGTGTGTATGTTGGTTTAGTACTACTAGGTTGCACACCTGTCCATTGATAACAAATGGCTAAGCCTAAAAAAACTGTTAGGCATAGATTCAGGAAAAAGCGGCACCCCAGGAATGACTAGCTGCATGAAGAAAGAATGGGAGAGAACAATACACTGATGAAACGTTAGAAGGTCAAGTCTCTTTATGATCTATTGTTATACCAACTGTAAATAATATATGCCTTGAGAAAAATCTGGGACCTTATTCTATCTTGAGGTTGATAATCTCCAGACATGTTTTAGTGCATACGATCTCTATATGCCTGTGTCAGTGTTGGGTCAAACTTAACACTCGACTTTCAGAGACATTCAAGACTGAAAGACTGTGGATTGGTAAGGACCTGTCTCTGCCTTTGCTCCTAAACAGCTCCAATGAATCTAATCTACAAACACTGACAACTTTCCATCTCTTCTCCACTTCTCAATCACCTCCTTCAGCTGATTATATTCTTGGTTACATTCTTGGTTATATTCTTGGTGACATTCTTTGTTATGTCTTCCCAGTATGACTGCCTCGTATGTTCCCAGCCAAATGTTGCAGAAAATTCAAAAATGCTTTGTGTTTCCATCAAATAAATATAAGTGATACGACATGTTGACAACAATGTCAAATTGCTGTGGTATAAAAGGGATAAAACCCATTGGGGAGTACTGTTATAGGAAAATAATGTATGAAGGTATCAACAATAGCTAACAATCAAATTAGCAAGCAAGGTATAGACAGGAGAATTTTAAAAGGAAAATTGGTAGACCTGTTATGCTGTGAGAGCCATTTTGCTGACATTGTTTGATTCCACTTTCTCCTTAGAAAGAAGAGTTACAGCAAATCAATGCAAAGTTCTTCTTATTGATCACCTTTATCCTTATATGTTTTATTGTGGAAAAACATTTCTATTCTGATGGGTGTTGACAATGTCCAAAACCACATGGTCAATGGATGGTTTGATGAGTAGAAAAATTATGTAAATCATATGCTATGGCCGTCACAGTCACTAGATGTAAACACTTATGATAGATTTTGGACCACTGCCATTAATTACCATAGGTATCCCAACTTAGATATATTGTTTACTGTGTATTTGTTTTGGGGGAACCTAGTGTACCATTTTTTTGTGGAATTTTTGCTTAAATGAATTTAAATTATGCTTAACACTTATCTTTCTGTCTCTAATCCCTCCCTCACCTTCTCCTGTCACTCATTGTGTCATTCTCACAGACTTTAGGTCATCCATTACCCAATCTATAATCATATTGTAATAGTCCTTTGGCCTCCTACTGGCCTCCTACTGACCTCCTCCTATTTGGTCTCCTCTCGTTTCACTCCACTCCCCATTACGCATCACTCACCCGCCACTTCATCCCATGTTCCGCAAACATGAATTTTGCAACAACCCACTATTAAATATTTACCAGGTTCCTACTCTAAACTGGCCATTGATATGTAGCGATAAGCTATCCACCAAGCCACTTTTCAGATGGTACTGAAAAGTGGTAGATGTGGTTAGGAAGAGAGCTATGGCCACATATTGCTTAATCAAAGTTTTGATTATTTATGGTCATTGTGGGAAGGATTTGTGAGCTATTGATGTGATTGGTAATGGTATTAACTGCAGGTGAGTTATGGTTAGAGAGATAAACACTGCTGTTCCCTTGCTCTTTCTATTCAATACTTGTTTAAAGGGAGTGTTAAGGAGTAAGAGAGTGTAAGGCTATGTAAAGTGTGTTGTGGCTTTGGATGGTTGTTGTTTTTAATCTATTACACATACCCCTGACCTGGCCCCTTGGCTCTCTCTCTCGCAAATACCTGAGCACATTCCACATCACAGCCCTTTTCCTTGTGAGCAGCGCCACCCCCCCATCACTTGAGTCTGGTTGTCTATCTTATCTCAGTTTACTCGCTCCTGATACTGTACTGTCTTTCTGTATCCTGAATTGTACTCCATTCCTCCTTCAATCTCTCATTTTCTCTCTCTCTCACTCTCTCTCTCATTCTCACACTGTCTTACACATACTATTACTGCTCAAGCACTGTTTGTGCATCGGTATGCAATGAATAAACCTGGTCCAGCTGCTCCTGGTCTCCTCAAAAAGCCTCAGTGTGTGAAAGAAACACATGGTCCCAGGCTGTTCTCAATGTCTGTCTGTCAGCTCTGGTATCTCAAAGCTCTGCTTCAGCTCTTTACAGTAATACTGTGACACTGGGAACATGGCCTGCTGCAGCACTCAAGGAGAATCCTCACGGGAGCACACAAACACACAAACACACACAGAATGCTAATGCTAGAGTTGAAGTGAGGACACTAGAAGTTTGAGACCTCTAAACCAAAAAATATTGGGAATGAGCTGCCTCATTGTTTAGAGAGGTAGGATGTGCGAGATATACACTAGAAAAGATATATACGCCAATTAGCCATAACATTAAAACCACCTGCCTTATATTGTGTAGGTCCTCCTTGTGCCACCAAAACAGCTCTGATCTGTCGAGGCACGGACTCCACAAGACCTCTGAAAGTGTGCTGTGGTATTTGTCACCAAGATGTTAGCAATAGGTCCTGTAAATCCTGTAAGTTCTAAGACCTCCATGGATCTGACTTATTTGTCCAGCACATCCCACAGATGCTTGATCCAGTTGACATCTGGGGAATTTGGAGGCCAATTCAACACCTTAAACTCTTTTTCATGTTCCTCAAACCATTCCTGAACAATTTTTGCAGTGTGGTGTGCTGCAATATCCTGCTGAAAGAGGCGACTGCAGTTAGGGAATACTGTTGCCATGAAGGGGTGTAAGAGGGGTCTGCAACAGTGTTTAGGTAGGTGGTACATGTCAAAATAACATTCACGTGAATGCCAGGACCCAAGGTTTCCCAGCAGAACATTGCCCTGTCCCTGGTCCACTGGTTCTCCTTCCTTGGATATGACCACTGCATACCAGGAACACTCAACCTAAACAAGACCTCTTGTTTTGGAGATGCTCTGAACCAGTCATACATTCATCACGATTGGGACCTTGTCAAAGTCACTCAGATCCTTACACTTGTGTATTTTTCCTGCTTCCAACACATCAACTTTATGAATGGTCTGTTCACTTACTGCCTAATATATCTCAACATTTCTCAGGTGCCACTGTAAGGAGAACCAATGTTATTCACCTCACCTGTCAATGGTTTTAATGTAATGGCTGATCAGTGTATTAACATGTACAGTAGGGAAAATAAGTACTGAACGCGTCAACATTTGTTTCAGTAAATATATTTCCAATCAGGCTATTCACATGAAATTTTCACCAGACTTTGGTATTAACTAAAGACTTCTGGAAATATAAAGAATTCACAACATTAAAGTCCATTAATAAAGTTATGTGTAATAAAATGGAATGACGCAGGAAAAAAAATTTATTGGAAATTGGAAAAAGGCAAGGCAAGGTCAGGTGTCACAAAAGTCCAAAGTGTCACAAAAGAAACATCTCATGATGTGTAAAAGCAAAGAGCTCTCCCAAGACCTTCTCAACCTTATTGTTGCAAAACATATTAATGGACTCGGATCCAGGCGTATTTCAAAACTTCTGACTCCTCCAGTAAGCACCATTGAGGCCATTATCCACAAGTATACGCAACATCACTCCATTGTCAACCAGCCACGCACAGGAGCTCCTTGCAATATTTCTGACCAGGAAGCCAGAAGAATAGTCAGAAGAGTAGCCCAAGAGCCAAGGACTAATCGGAAAGAGCTCCAGAAACACTTGGAGGCAGCAGGTACCATCATCAAAGAGAAAACAATAGGCAATGCACTCCACTGCTCATGCTCATCCCACAAGACTCCATTACTAAAGAAAAGGCATGTCGAAGCTCATTTAAAGTTTGCTACAACTCATTCTACAAGCCTATGAAATACTCGGAGAGTGTAGACACGTCCAGTACTTACTACCCCCACTGTCTATAAAGCATATATGCATTGGAGTATTTACGTTTAAAAAAAAAAGACATTATGTGAAGTTATGTAGGACGTACATTTGTCTATGTACATGATACATGCATACTGTTTGAGTTATATCAGCCAGTATATAATGTACAGTAGTGTCCAAAGGTCTGAGAGCACTAGTGAAAATGCTCCTGCTCGGTATTCTTTTACAATTTAACACAAAGGTTGACAAAAATATTTATGAGTTTCTTAGTATTTTGTATGTCCCCGTTTTGCTTTACTGACAGTGTGCACTCAGACAGACTCAACTTTGTGTAAAACCCAATGATCCATGAGCTAACGTGCTTCAATGGAAGGTAAAAGACTCACGGAACATCTGACGTTTTGTCCAAAGGAAGTAACACAGTCAATATAATATATTTGCTTACATTTAAAAATGTCATCTTATATAGAATACTGAATAGTCACAATGTTTTGCATTTTCTGTTTTCATTTAGAAAAGAATTTTCAAAATGATAAAGTTTTGTGTTTATTTCAAGTTTTAACTGAAAAAATAAAGTAAATAATTTTCAATGTGGTTTAAGACTTTTGGATCCCAATGTAAATATTCCACCATTTACACTGCACGAGACTGTTATGAAGACCCATGTAGGTTGCCTTCAAATAAAGTATTACTGGGCAATGCATCGTTAAAGCAGGGTGGAAATAATGAAGTACAGTTGAGACGTAATAATCACATAGCAAGTAGATGAGTATTAAAAAGTAAATAAACAGTAACTGAATATTAAACGTATAGAGTGTCCAAAAATTCAGGAACCAATGAGAGTAAAACAACATATGCGTTATTTTGTTTTTATTATTTATAGTTGGTGGCTTAGTGGTTAGCACATTTTCTTCACACCTCCAAGGTTGGGGGTTTGAATCCTGTCTCGCCCTGTGTGCACGAAGTTTGCATGCTCTCCTTGTACTTTTGGGATTTCCTCCAGGTATTCCGGTTTCCTCCCCCAGTCCAAAAACATGCGTTGTAGGCTGACTGTCATTCCAAATTGTCTGTCCAAATAATTCAGAAACAGAATGAGTGTTAATAATCATGATGGTAATCAATAATATTAATAATAATAATTAATCATATACACATCTTAAATTAGATCTGAACTAACAGATAATAATGCTAATATTAATTTACTATTAAACATGCAGGGTTTTTTTTTTTTTTTTTTTTTGCATTCTCAGGCCCAGGATAATGAACTTAAAAGAGGATGTTATTGAAGATGCCGTTCTGTGTAAATCATGAATAGGTTGAGTACTGCGGGTTTTCAAAGTGTCTAGCCAGCTATGATCACTTATTCAGTGTGTTATTTGCATGTACCCCTAATCAAGCCTGAATAAAAAGCCCTGCACCTGTGAGCTTACCCAGTGTTTAGTAACACCAGTGTAACAGACAGGCATTTAGTGCAACATATTCACTTGCCTGAGGCCATCCACTACTACCATAATAGAGAAGGTCATGCTTCCCTGCCTTATGATAAATGAATGACTCTTTATTTCATATTTCATCACAGGCTGAGCTTTCTCCTTTGCAGCTGTTCCTTACATCGGGCTGAGTTCTGGAGCAGCAGGGCAGAACACATGGCATTTCATGAATAACAATGTAGACGGGGAGAGCGAGGAGACAGCAAGAGGGAGACGTAGTGGGGAGGTAGGTGCCTAATGTTGTCTCCAGGCTAATAGGATGTAGATGTCATTGGGTGCCCGAATATTCTGCATGAAGTTGTTTGCTTTCTTCGAAAATGTGTCTTCTTCTCATCATCTCTCTTCGTTCTTTTCTTGACTCAGGAATACAATTTCATAGCAACTAGGGCTGTAATAATGACCATATACAGTAACATGATCAGTAAACCTTAAATAGTTCTTAAGCTACACCACTATGGATTGATGAAATAATGTTAATAAAAAAATAATAATAAAAAAATAGGGCGCATTGTGGCTTTAGTGGTTAGCACATTCGCCTCACACATCCAGGGTCGAGTCCCACTGGGGCCTTGTGTGTGGAGTTTGCATGTTGCGGGGGTTTCCAATTACTAATGTATGCCCGTGCTGCGGGGGTTTCCTCCAAGTACTCCGGTTTCCTGCCCCAGTCCAAACACATGCATGGTAGGCTGTTTGGCGTGTCGAAAGTGTCCGTAGTGTA
Organism: Prietella phreatophila; assembly: GCA_025728095.1. NCBI lineage: Eukaryota > Metazoa > Chordata > Actinopteri > Siluriformes > Ictaluridae > Prietella > Prietella phreatophila. The sequence goes on from JAOUWY010000071.1 coordinate 36,259,122, forward strand.
TGAATGGGTGTGTGAGTGTGTGTGTGATTGTGCCCTGTGATGGACTGGCA
>JAOUWY010000071.1:36279438-36290556 GCA_025728095.1 Prietella phreatophila
AGGGGGTTGGCACTCCATCCAGGGTGCCCCCCTGCCTTGTGAGTTCCCTGGGATAGTCTCCAGGTTCCCTATATATATGGTTTTATGGCTGGATTTGGAAATTTTATTGAAATCCTTGTAAAGTAAATTTGCAGAGCATATTATTGAGACATGCTAGATTCTTGGTTATTATACATCTGGAAGCCAGGGGCATTTTGGCCTGAGACAGCTACTTCCTTAAATCTCAGACAATTATGTGAGATATGAGAACAGAAATCTCATCTACGCCGGTCTACCTTTTAATATCTTTAAAGTCTGCTACAGTACAGTAAAAATACACACTCGGATAATGTTACGGATAATCTCTGTTTTGGCTGCTCTACCACTTTTCTGTCTCTCTATGGGTGTCCAGTCATTTTGGTGTGCCACTGCGATCCGTGAGCCTGCATTGATGTTGGAGGTGATTTACCATATTTGCTTCTGTTGTTCGTGACCTGGCATTGATGATAATCCTACTGTGTGCTTCTTGGGGAAAAGTCCTGAGGTGTGTGTGTGTGTGTGTGTGTGTGTAGTTCTCAGAGGCTAGAATGCAAAAAGCATTCACACAAACCCAGGGAGATCACTGCTAACATCCATCCTCCACCGATGACGCTGTATTCACTTCAAAAATGAAAAGCCTGTCTCCCTCCCTTCAATCAGCCCCCTGTGAGTTTTTTGTGAAGAGTCCCAGCTCTCCCAAGAGCTCCAGTGTTCAAACACTCTCCTCACACTACAAAGTGCTTGGAGCTGGGTATAGACAGGCACAGAGGAAGTACTCTGGCCTTTTATTCATGCAAGGCTCTATTTTTAAGGGTTGCCCTGCTATTATGGCCAAGCAGGAAATGCATGGAGGGGAAAAAAGAGAGAGCATCAGTATCTGTGTGCTATATACGATGGTGGTAGTCTAAAGGATGGCCTTGAAAGTGGGGTGATTGTGATGAGCATTGTATCTTGTAAGCGCTTTGGGGAGATATATAAGCCCCGTCTGATCCATTTAGCAGTGGAGAGTACTGCATGATAGGTACTGATGGTCATGGGGTTTACTTTGGGGGAAAATATTGCTCTTTCCTAAGTAGCCCTGTTTAGGAACAGGAGCCATCGTACATTAGTGAAAGATATCCTCTTCCCCTGTTCCATTAGATGTGGATCGATAAGGAACTAAGCATTAGATGTGCCTGATTGATCTGGTTTCTTGTTGTTTTCATGTCTATCACCAATGGGTACCAAACTGTTGCCTTTCTATTTATAACTCTCCAATTTCCTTCTTCTTGTTTTGGTTCCTGCAGGCAAGTATTACAAATATGTTTGTGTCAAACACTAGTGACTTTGGACTATCTGTCTTCTCTGGGGTACCTCCCACACCTGCCTTAAGCTAGTGTAACTTTAACACACACAGGTCAAAATGCCACGGTATGTTCAAACAGGCCTAGAGTAAAGACTCCTCAAACATTCCCTTCCTCCACTAGACTGTGTCCATTGTCCTGTTCTTCTCAGCGGGCAAACATTCCCTGGAGATCAGCATGTTCGCGCAAGGGGAATAAAAGGTTTTATAGCCTAGAGCTGATGGCTGTTTGGTTAGTTGAATGCACCCTTGAGCCTAAGTATCCACTGCCTCCTCTCCAGAGTGCCGCTCGGGTGGGGTCTTTCCTGAGACACTAGATGTGGTTTGAGGCAATTCTCATTCCCAAATACTGCAGTCAGACTGTATTAGATATCACTTTAGGAGGTGGGTTCTGATAATCAGGTATGTGATTCAGCTACTGCAATATTAAACATATCGTTATTGCAGACACTCAGTTGTAGATACGGCTATGATAATTGCATTGGAGTCACATGGTGATAAACGGATAAATTCTTTAGTCTTGCACATTCTTTTCTCTTTTTATCAATAGCTGCATATGTGTTTAAAGGTCACACACTGGTCGAATCGTTCAATTTAGCTAGGTAGTGTATGTACCTTGTTAGCTAGTATTAGTAGTTACCTAGCTATATTAGACAGCTCAGTATTTTCTACAAGAACTAAGCCTATTTAAAATGCCTAGTTATATTTATAAACGAGTAGCTAGCATGCTGAGCAATTGTGAGCAATGACGCACAATGGTGCTAAAGTCCACGTGTCTCAAGAAATTAGTTTTTGGTTAAAATACTCCCCAGTTGGACTAGAACATTACTGCGTACGTACACTGTATCTAGACCCTAGCGAAATCTCTAATACATACATGCATACTGAGCTAACAGTCCTTAGCTAACGGCTACTGAGGAGAGTGAAACCCTGCTATCCTGCCCACCCGATGAGAGCATTGCCATCTGTGCACTCGGGCTTGGGCCCAATTAATGCGGCAAAAATTTTCCACCACCCAGCCAACAGAGCTACATATGCGATTGGCCAAATCTTCGCCAGTTTGTGGATTTGTTTTGGCTCAACAGTCACCGTATTTGCCAAAATCCACCAAAACACAGCTTTCTGCAGCTTTTTCCACCAACATACACATACAGTACATAACATGTTTAGTATCTACTTTGATATAACGTGTTATAGAAAACACAAGTTAAGTGAGACATTAAATAGAGAATAAAACAGACAGGGGAAGGATATATTTTTCTCTACCAGCAATGGCAATTTGTAATGACACATCACACTTTCTATCTGTTTATAGCCTAATGTCCATAAAACAAATTCGCTTACTTACAGTATGTTGGAGCACCTACTGTATGAACTTGTTCACTATCTTCAAGTGAATAAGACAACAACAAAAAAAACCCCTAACTTGTCAGGTTATAGAGAAACTGGAAAGCGCGATGCCTGTCAACTTACCACCGAAACTGGAGTGTCCTTCCATACACGTTAATCAAACATTTCCCTGAGAAAGCATCACCATATCAACAACTGTACAATTTTCTTTGCATTTTTTTTCTTCAATCTGTTTATCTTTAGGCCTTAGATTATCGTGGAGAGTCTACCGTAGAATTCGCTGTGAAACAGGTGTTAGTATAGAAATAACATACTGCGACGAATGCTTAATATAAACCTATGGCTTGAATTACAGCCTGCACTACTGTACACTCAGAGCCATGCTGGTAAAGATTAGATCACGGTTTGCAATCTCCTTCTTCAGACGTGTTTCGAGGTTTTCAGTGCGTTGACATATAGCACAAAACAGACCTGCTTCCTTGCAACATGTTTCATGGTTTTTAATCTAGTTAATGATTAACAGGTTATCATGAACTTCTCCATGAAGGGTGGTGACTTTTTAATTTATTTATTTATTTTAATCGCTCTAATGGTGCATGAACTGGGAGCTCTGTAAAGCATTTTTGTAGTGAATGTAAATATCATGCCCAAGTCCTGAAAAGGGCTAAAAGGAGAAACAGTAAAACATCTTCTGAAGAAAGCTGAAAAAGACTGAAGTGTATGAGGTCAGTTCCGTTTGGATGGTCATCTTTGACATGTCTTGTCAGGCCTTTAATGTATGAAGTCGTACTATTTTTCTTTTTTTTGTGTGAAACAAGCTGTGCTCCACAGGAATCGAGATAAAGACGTCTACGAGAGAAGGGGTTTCCCGGCTATAGCTGCAACGGATCAGGTGGCAGATTGTATGTCCTACCGAAGCCGCATGTTCAGGTGATTCCCTCCGGGACTCAGGAGCCTCACACCGCCTGTCTCCTAGACCCCACAAAACCTGTGTGAGCAGGACTTTACAGTGGCAAAACTAGCAGTCTTGAGTTACCGGAGATATATATTATGTGAATCATGAACTGTCTCTCACCCATCCTTTTATCTCTCTCACCATGCATGCCTTTTCAGTGACTGATTAACATTTCAGAGTGTGCAGTGTGTTTGAGCATGTATTCCTAATCACCATCCCAGGCTGCTAGCTAAGGAGTTAAATGGTGGCTAAAGAACCCAGAGGTAGATGCTAGTGAGTGCCAGCTCCAATTCTCATTCTCTGTTTGATTGACACCTCATCACATAATCATATTCAAGCCTGCGGCGGATGATCTCGCATTCACCCCCAGCGTAATCTAGGCCAGTAGGTGCTTTCCTCTTTTCTACGGACCCTCCTTGGATGACGGGCAACTAAAAATGCTGAATTTTCTCTGCAGATGTGTTGATTCAGTATCTGGCTCCAGGCCCTACAGTGCATGCCCATCTTGTTGGATAACCTCAGGTGAAACTGAATCCTGGGACACACAATGAATTTTATATGGCAAATGAGGTGCATATTATATTGTCACTCATATCGTAGCATATTCCCAGTCGTGCTGTGGCAGTGTTACTGAAGCGTATCGAATGAATCTTTATTACTTGATGTACTTGCTTGTGGCCATGGAAGTAAACTTTGCGCTGACCAGCTGAAGATTTAGTCCATTATCCGTGGAAATGACCTTTATGCAGTTACATGACTTTCCTTTCTGGGCACTCTCAATTTTCCATTCATTCAATCCAGAGGCTGGAATTGTGCTTATGGTAAATAGACAGGACGTTCTGTGTAAAATGCAAGAAGCCCTATGAAATGAACAGGAAATGCTGCGTTTTGCCGATGCAAAAAGAAGTGTGGTTTTAATGAATGGCTAATTAGAAAATTAACTGGATAGCTGATGAGGTTGAGGATTAAGATCAAATCTGCAGATGTGCAGGGTATTTCTGAATAGGGTCCAGTGGTTGAAAATCTGCTCTTATCTGTTGTGGACAGTGCCCCCTTTGTCCATAGGACACCCCCTCAATCCGCAGTTGGAGTGGCCATGTGTCCTTTGTGTGTGGGTGTGTGTACATAAAGAAGTGCCTTAATAGGGAGGGTCTGACACATGTTCAGTAAGAACAGATGCTCACAATGCAGTACGGAAGCATTCATTGTTGGCGCGATATTTTTCCTCTCCCATTCCCTTCCTTCCTCGTCTCTTTGAGATGAGCCTGAATTGCTCACTTGGGTATGAGTGCGATACCTTTTTTTGATAAGGACACGGGCACACATACACACTCCCACCACACGACCGTTCTTTTTTTGTTCTTCCTCAAACCCACCTTCCTTGCCTCAGTTTCCTCTTTGTCGATATGGCCTAGGAGCCACACAGTAAATGTATTTAGTTCTGCCCTGAATAAGCTATTTCGCATAACAGATGTTTACATATAATCTACAAGATTCAGTAATAACTGAATTTACACAAATGAACCGGTTCAAAAGTTTACATACACTTGATTCTTAATACTGTGTGTCGTTACCTGGATGATCAACGACTGTGTTTGTCTCGTGATAGTTTAATTAAAAGCCAGGGGGATATAAACGTTTGAACAGAATGATTGGTGTAAACTGTTATTTTAAGGTTATTTTTTCATTTAGTGCTGCTCTTCAGAAGCTACAGAAGATATTTACATGTTTCCCAGAAGACAAAATAATAACAATTTACACCGATCATCCTGTTCAAAAGTTTACACCCCCCTGACTCTTAATGTATCGTGTTGCCTTAATGAGCATCAGTGAATGTTTGCACCTTTTGTAATAGTTGTGTTCGAGTCCCTCAGTTGTCCTCGGTGTGAAAAGATGGATCTCAACATCTTATAGTCACTGTTAGAAAGGGGTTAAATATGCAGAAGATGCTGTAAAAGCAAAGAACGTGAGGGACCTGGAGGATTTTTCTGAAGAACAGTGGGCAGTTTAACTGCTCGGGACAAACAAGGGACTCGTGATCCCTCTTATTTATTTTTTATTTATTTTATTTATGACCATTTTGTAGATTCTGCAAGGCATATGTAAACTTATGACCTCAACTGTATTAAGCATGGCTATTTTATTCTAATACATTAATTCCTTAAAGCCATATCTACGAAACCTCCTTAATGTTAATGCTTACTGAATTCACAGGAAACACGATTTCGCAAAGTAAAATGCCTCCTGGACATGACTGGTTGGATGCTAATGGTCCATGTCATTCAAGTTTTCTCCTGTTTCTGTTACGACGCGGCGAGATAAGCGTGACAGTCCACCACGTGTAGTCCCGCCTAGGGACATGGCGGATAAGGACTACACTTCCCTGTCTCGCCCGCGCTCGAGTTCGCTGGAGTTCTGATTAAGAACACCTGTAACTAACTTAGGTTATACAGTATAAGGACCTCCCAAGCTCCAGCCCGACGCGAAGTATTCGTCTAGCAGGTTCTGCTCTAACGTTACTGAGCTCCTTATATTCCTAGTGTTTACGCTGTTTACAGATTATACGGTTTCTTACCAGTTGTGTGAGTACTGTCCGTCGGATTCCCTTCTTTCCGCCATCCAGCGTTGGTCTCCGTTCGCGTCGCGTCACAGTTTATAGAGACTGGGAAGGAACAGAGATTGGATAGTTTTGTGTTTTTACTTAAAAAATTGCTGACACCTCTAACGCACTTATTATTATCTGCCAGGACCCTTCGGTGGGCCCAAGCCCAATTCTCAACCTACACACACCCTTAAATACACACCTTTCCTATCAGTTTCACTGTAAGGTATTGCAATATGTATCCCAGGTACAGAATAATATGCTTTACGATGAATCGCAGAATAATAATCTGGGCCTCCAGAGTGTGATCCCTCAGTACAAAATAAGTGCACAGGCTATGTTCTCTTATTTCTAGGAAATTAAAAGCAAAAAACCTTAATTATTCAGTAATACTCGCATCTTGTTCACGCTTGCAAAAGAACAAAGTAACTCGCTATCTAGTTTGTACCATTACATTCTCTCTGAAACCACATGACACCCGGACAACCTGTACTTGTGTCTGTTTCATGAGCAAAAGAGTGAGGGGAGGCCACTGTATTAAGCAGAGGATTTTACACTGAAGTGTTGCTGGTATATGTCTCTGTTTCTCTTTGTTTCTCTCAGTCCTGCCCTTGTACATGCACGTCAGTAAGATGACAAGGCTACATTGTTAAGGAATTCCTCTGGAGACTGGAATGCAGGTATTAATGCGGTGCGATTAGACACAGAGTGAGGCAGCGTGGAAAAAATAAAAGGGAGCCAGAGAAGCAGAGCGAGGAGATTGGAATGGCAGAGAGAGGAGTTTGGAATGGTAGAAGAGGCGAAGAGAGAAGGGAGTGGCAGAGATAGATTAGGATTCAGGATAGAAGAGATCAGAGGGGATGTGTGGGATAGAAATTAGTTTTTATTAACAAGTCAGCCATTGTTTGTGTAGACCAGTCCCGTACAGCATTTTGCAGTGGGGTTTTTTTTGTGATTGTTTTGTGCTTTTTTTTGCGGATAACTACTTGAATTTGCCGAAATTGCATTTACACGTTTTTTTTTTGCTGTGATGTTTGTTGGTAAACGAGGCCATTTAGCTGTAATCATGTTCGCGAATCGAATAGGGCTTTGGCTGAATGGGCCTTGTGATGGCGTCACACGACGAATTGTGATGTCACATGATGTGCCTCGGCCTAAAATTGCTGAAAATCTGTGGTAATTTTGAAAAATCGCAAGCTCCGACGAATATTGTGGAGCTTTCTTGATTTTGCTTTCATTCCTGCTATCGCAAAACCCTGGAGGGTCTGGTAGATGTGGGAGATGTGGGAGACTGGTCACCATAAAGAGAGCTAGCATGAGAAAGTGACCCAGGGTGGAGCTAAAGTTAGGAATTTGGATTTAACTACTGCAGTTATAAATAGGAAGCATAAGAGCTGCTGACGTAACTATAAGTGTACCAGCGATGGTGGGACCTGCTGAGAATCAGTGTGAGAGAAACTGAGAACAAGAGAAATGAAGAGCGTGCGAGCCAACCATTTTAAGGCAGAAATGGAGGAGGGCTGCCTTATGGTGTCTCCATGACTTGTGGTCCTGTACTACATCCCTGCCAGTATGAGCTTTGCTGCTTCTTTCAAATGCCAGGTGGCATCAAGCACCAATGTGCCCTGGCGCCAGTACGCCTCTACCCAACCCCCCTCCCAGAGGGTTGTATGATCCCTGTCAAAGTCACCCCCTTTCTCCTAAAGCCTAGTTGGCACAACCTTTACTCAGGTGTAGCCAATCACTAGGCCTCATTTTCCCCTCGCCTCTCTTCCTCTTCTGCCCATCTGCTTCCTGAGTGCCCAACAGTTGGCTGGCTCTGGTTTGAAGGTTATCCCACAAATGAGCAGTCTGAGATCTTTTCTTTCTGAAATTGAGCTGATTACTTCTAATACGTTCAATTCTTTCTTAACTCAGGAATATTTCACTTAAATGCTTTGCCTTTCTGAAAGGATTTGATTCAGATGACATTTATAGATCACTGACTGCAGCGAAAGAAAAGTATCTTAATAAAAAAAAATCAGGCCGTCACTATTACTTGATCATATAGTCGTCCTGCAAATTTTAATTTCCGTTTTGATGTTAACGTTCATGAAAGGTGATTTATGAAGTGATTATCATTCTAATGAGAAGAGAAGCAAAGCAAATCTGCCGGCGCGTACACACACGGGACACTCGCAGCTCACAGTAGAGAGGAGCAGCTGGGAAACAGTTGGCCGACAGAGAGCTCTTGTCACTAGTCAAGATGGCGGCATTGCCACTACATGATGTACTCCATGTCTCTGTGTCTTTCTGTGCAGCCTTTTTCGGTTCTGCCGTTAAAGCTGTCCTCAGAATTTTGTACTCTGGTTCTGCTCTGTTTTCTATTGCTTCAGCTCGATCTCTCTCTCTCTCTCTCTCTCTTTGGAAATGGTGGGATGATCTAGGGGTCTGTTCAGAGTGTGAGGGGAGAAGAGAGACAGCTGGACATGCTGTTGCTCTGGATCAGCTTACACACACTCCATAGCTCGTCTTTCTCTCTTCTTTCTACTACTTCCATGCCTTTTTTTTATACACTGCATGTCAATCTTTCTCACAATGTTGGCAGTACTTATATTGAAGAAACTTGCACTTCAGAAATTAAAATCAGAAATTACGATATTTTCTAGCGTTATGAATAATTGCAGGTTTGTTTAAAGCGCACCGATTATAGTTTTGAAACGTGCCTAATTTTGTTTTAGAGGTCTCGTACAATACATTTACATGCATCCAAGGTCAAAAAACTGTGCTTTACTGCGCACATGATTTCAACTACAGCATTACCCCTTTCCCCCACGATCTGTTCTAAAGGATTCATTGTAAACTCCTCCTTTCAGAGAGCAAACTCTGCTCTGATTGGTCAGATGTCCCAGTCTGTTGTGATTGGTTTACCGCTGTCAGCATGTGTCGAAAAGGAAACGCCCACTACCATAACGGGTTTCAACTCCGTCTGTCAGCGAGCAGCCGATAAAGACCAGAGACGGGGTTTTTATTACAAACCTACGTATGTCAGTACAGGAAGTAAAGTCTGCAATCACGAACGACTCGTTTCAGCTGTTCAGAATCAGTTCGTTCTTTTGGGAGTCAATAACTCTTTTTGTCGTGCGTTTTGATGTTTGAAACTTTGCAGATGTTTTGACATTCACAAACAGCTCTATAACACACTACATGAAATGTAATGTGCTCTAGGTGCACTTTAATATGCTGAAAAACATGATATGTTTATTTCTCTCTCTCTCTCTCTCTCTCTCTCTGTCTCTCTCTCTCTCTCTATCACCTTTTGGTATTCTCGTATGTATGGCTCCCTGCTACATTAGAATTGATACATTCTTCTATTCTTGTGAGGAATTCCCCTCAAAGAGATTTAACAAAAGAAAACACACACGCACACACACACGCACAGTGTAAAAGTGCTGGATTATCAGTCCTTTGACTCAGGAGAGTAGTGATGAAGCCAAAGCTCCACACCACACACAAGAGACAACGAAACCATAGCTGCAGTCTGGAGGTGAAAACTGCCCTAGGCAGCTTGCACACACACACACACGCACGCACACACACACCACGGTGTTAGATTGAGACACATTTTTAAAATAGAGAGCCTTCTAGGGAGGCACTCATTTGAGAAGAATGAGTTTATTCTCTGATGGAAAAACCTGCAGACTGCAGATGAGTGCAGTGCCATGTATGCACCCACCCCCAAAAAAATGTCCCTCCCCAAACTGACAGATGGTATCTCTGCACTCCTTCCTCCACTTCTCTCATTCCCCTCAAACCTGTTCGGACATGGACTGCCGCCCTCCTTACTTCCTCTGATCCCGTAAAACGCTCTTCCTGGAAAACACACTCGTACGACCTTTTCGTCCCGTACAATGTACTGAAGTCCTGAACTTTTTTTTTCTGAGTTAATTTTCATTTGGGTTAGTTTCCTGCATTACACACAATGCCTTTCGACTACCTGCAGACGTTGCTACAACGGGATTTAGTCTTTTCTTCATCTCTACCTAAGCACAGTGATGCAGCAGGGCTTTAGCCTTTTATTCCGTCCAGGTCTCTCACCTCCTTATCTGTACACGCTGCCCAAACACGAGCAGTTCCAAAGTTACAACTTTCACGCTAATACCGTTATAAACGCTGTCATGTTTGTGTCCTGGAAGCCAAGCCAAGTCTGTGCCATAACTCGGTGCAACTGCATCATATTACTGCATTGCATTCTGGGACCTGGAGTCCAGTGTCTGCAGTCTCTACTACTTCTGCACTGGATTTGACAGTAGTGATTTCTCAGGTTCGTGGGAATTGTCTCTAGTTTGAGCCGGTTCTTGTTTTTGAATGCGTGGCGATAGAAGTGCAGACAGACGTTAGCATCAGAGTGAGGAAGAATTGCAAAGGCCTGAACACCGCTGTGTGCGCCAGTCACTACCTGACGTGTTTATTCTTTCTATCACGCACAGATCTGAGAGCAGAACTGAGCTGCTTTCCTTTTGAGTGAGATTCTGTCTGAGCTCTGTAATGAATTTTGGATATGTGTGTGTGTGTGTGTGTGTGTGTGTGTGCGCGCGCTTGGTTTGGTGACAGTTCTTATCTCTGTGTTAAATACTTTTCATTTTTCTGAAGTCCTGTATCAGCTGAGTCATGTCTTTCTCGGAGCACGTCATCTGTTTCTTTTGTCCTTCATCTCTGCAGGGAATGAACAGTAGCTCTCCTCTCTTTGTGGTGCTTCTTTCACTTCTTGCTTTCTCACTTGCTTACACTCTGAAGTTCTGACTCATGACCCTTTACTCCCCCTCCCTCTCTCTCTCTCTCTCTCTCTCTCTCTCTCTCTCTCTCTCTCTC
>JAOUWY010000071.1:36308793-36321082 GCA_025728095.1 Prietella phreatophila
GTGTGTGTGTGTGTGTGTGTGTGTGTGTGTGTGTGTGTGTGTGTGTGTGTGTGTGTGTGTGTGTGTGTGTGCGCACATGTGTTATATATTGGGTAGGCTTTCACACATGAAGGGAGACAAAATTCATCTACTGTGAAGCTTCTGTCTCCAGATATCCCCGAGACGGCATTATGGAGAAACCTTCTCAGTGTCTGACAACGATCCATCAGCCAGTGGTCCTGTTGCCGTTCTTGTATACCTACAAAGTGTGCCAACGTGCATTTAATAATGCACACCGAATAAATGATATCGGTTGTATTTACTGTACTGTGCAGTCAGTTTTCCGACTTTGCTGTACATCCGTGTGTGGTGAGCTGAGGAAATCTGAGATCCTCTCAGGATGGGAGAACTTGTTTGATCTCTCGACACGTATGTGGCGAGGTCTGACTGTGTGACCCCTGTAAAATGTCACACTCTTACTCTGCCATGCAAAGGTCATTTCAAAGCCCTGCGTCTAATTCAAAGCTGTGTGTGTGTGTGTGTGTGTGTGTCAGTTGTGAAGGAAGGTAAGTTTTGTTTTAGTAAATGTCTTTCTATGTTTGGAAAGGAAACAGTCAGTCGATTTATGCAGTTAAATATAAATGACAGCTTTCATGAATTGACCGAGGTACAGACATTAGCCTTAGGCTTTCAGAGCTCATCTTGCAGTTAATCTCATGAAGTCATGCAATACTGTATACTGATATTAGAAATCATTACACCCATATACAATTGTAGTAGAGTAAAGACAAACAGTACTGTGTGTGTTTGTGTGTGTGTGTGTGTGTGTGCGTGTGTGTGTGTGAAAGGAAGGTCAGTATGAGCATATTGTGATGGGATGAGCACAGGACAGTCTCCATGTTTACAGCAGCAGTTCTTAGTTACATATCTACCATATACAGGTAAGATTATCCCCTGAAGAAAGGGTGAAACTTTGACTCTGCTGCAGTGCTCTCAAAGGAAGACTTCAGAAGTTTTTCCTCACCAGTGTGTTAAGCGTGATAACCCCAGAAGGCTGAAAGACAGCTCTGTTCTGGCCTGCAGTGCTTTTAGCACCCTTTTCACCAGCCTTCAAACACATACCTGCCTCTCAGTGGACTTGAGGAAATGCGCAAACCTTATATAAGGCTTGAATTTGTCAGTCAGTCGCTGTACAGTAGAACATGCATTTGTGTGTACATTTGAAAGAGAAACTATGTGAGAAACAGGGATGTCCTCAGGGATCATAGGAAGGCGCTGGTCATCTATCTAGGTATTACTCACAATGCTTATTTGACTGTTGGGTTAATACTGTGTAACAGCATTGATGGCCTCCCTGCCTCCCTACTTGAATCTTTCATAGTGCAATTTCATTATCAAAAGAACAGGAGGATTGTTGTGTGCCTCGCTCGCTCTCCCTTGCTCGCAGCAGCTGCTCATATAGGCAGCAAACACACAATGGCGTTAGTGTGTGCAAGTGTATATCATCTCTCACCAAGGCCGCTTGTATTCAATGACAAAGTGCACACAGTGTGTGTCAGATCACCTTGATACAGCCAACATCCTACTCAATGCTATATTTAATGCTTACGTTCAGAGCTTAAGTTGAATTGTAGGTTAAATTTGAATCGAAGTGTATAATATTACAAGGTAATCTCAATCTTATTCAACTCTTATTGACATGATAAATATTCAACCACTCATGCTGTCAAACATGCCAAGTTGCAATGTTCAATAATAATGGCGCGGCCATTCGAATTATAAGTTGAAGCTGTAAAATACTATTGATATGCACTTTTAATAGAAAATCCATCGCTCTCTGTCTCTCACTGTAGTGTGTCTGGCTTTGGTGTCAGTGAAGGTGACTCCGACGGTGGATGTGATTATAGGAGAAACTGCCCGGCTGCCCTGCTCCTACACCACCACCGGGGCTATGGCCGTGGTCCAGTGGTTCATTGTAAGTACATTCAGTCAAGTCTGAGTTCTCCAGCCCTTTTTATTTTATTTATTTATTTATTTCAAATCTACTGTGCCTTTTAAACTCAATATATTGCATCATCTGTGTCTTAGTCAGGAGGCGAAATGTCGTTTAGTACATTGGATCATCCTGTGCGCGTGTGCATATCCATATAGTCAGTCTCCGGGATTTTGAGATTTTGCGAATCAAGCTAACTCCACAATATTCAGAGGAGCTTGCAATTTTTCAAAATTGCAGCAGATTTTCCAAGACGCATCACAGTGTGCATTCAGACAATTGTCCTCTTCGATCCATGTGTGTCAAACATGAGTACAGATGAAAGGTCTCATTTATCAACAAACATCACTGTGAAAGAGCATGCAAAACCATTTTTGTGCAACTGTAATTTCGCCAATTTAAGTAACAAGCAAAAAAAAAAAAAAAACTTCACAAATTTTTTAAAAAGTAACATCAAAACCAAACATTTTTGGCTGCAATAATTACCAAAAAAAAAAAACCACAAATTTTTTAAAAAGTAACATCAAAACCAAACATTTTTGACTGGAATAATTACAAAAAAAAAAAAAAAAAAAAAAACCTCTGCACAATCCTGTCCGGACTATAAGCAATGGTAGCAATGGTTTTGGGGAAAGCAAGATAAATAAAAGTGATAACGGGCAAAACCAACTATCTTTAGTGTAGTGACCCTATACATGGTGAAATTCTGACAGCTGAAACATGCATCTCTTTCGCACGTATCTCAATCAAAATTCAAGTTATACTGCATTATTAAACCTGTCTCTATGGAGCCTCATTTGTAAAACATTTGTTTCTAATCTATGTAAAGTCATCTTTATTGAAAAGTCTAGGTGAGTGTAGAAATAGGAAATATTTGTCTTTTTTAAATAGGCAGAAAAACAAAATGTTTTGTTAAAACCCACAATAAATATTTTGGCTGTGGGCTACAATTGATCTGCAGTGATGGGCTGTCCCAGGCCACCATCCATTGTCTAATTTGTGTCTCTCAGTCTCTTACTGTCTGTTTCTCTCTCATAGGAGTCTGCAGGCACACGAAAACGTGTAGCTTTCAGGTCATCCACAGGTGCCGGCCTAGATAAAGATACACCGTTAGCAGACCGTGTCAACATGGAAACTGACATGACCCTGGTCATCTCTCCAGTAAAGGTGATGGATGAAAGGAGCTTCTTCTGCCAGGTGGATGGAGGACCCGTGGGTACCTCAGAGGCTGAGACCAAACTCAGGGTGTTCTGTAAGTCTGTTTTTCCAGTACAGTGTACACTAATAAGACAGACACATACTGAGGCGGAGTCACCTTTAGAGCTACACTGATTAGCCCATGAGCATACAATGCAAGCAGCTGAGATTACAAGAGAACCTGACACAACCTCCCAGTGAGTAGCCCAGAGTCTCATCCTAGCGTAGTCCCTGGTGTCTATTTAATGGTCCCTGTTCAATTTTTGCCTGGAGTAAATGTTATAACATATGGACTGTCCTTAATTCTATTCATTAGCCTAATTAGCTGGTCGGAAGTCAGTCAGAGCTGTGAAAATTGCATGTTTAACTTCATTGATTAGTATAGCTATTTCACCAATCATGTTTGATGAATGTCATTTCCTTATCCTTATGACAGCTTCTGAAGTGTGTGTGTCTGTGTGTGAGCAGGCTTGGGGGCTCCAGGGATTTGAGGTGGTGTTACTGACTTAATCTTGAAAAACAACTTCTTGTCATGGCCAAGACACCAAACCTCAGTCAGATCTATATTGATGTTTCAGACGGTTATTTAGGAATGTCCAGCGGGGACAGACTACTAAAGACATTTACTAGGAGGGTTAACATTTTTTCCCCTTTGGCAAACATCAATAACCTGAAGCAGAACAATTGACCCGAAGTTACTCAAGAGACTATACTATAGAACACCAGGACTAAATGGAAATGGTCCATATCTCATAAAACATCACATTATTCATGTTGGAAAGTGTTAGAGGAAACCGTTGTGTGCGAGGTATGTGAATATGCACTAAATACATGTATTCATAGTGACTGCGAGTTATATATTGCTGTTCCTGTCCAGATGGACTAGGGAGAGCCATAATTGCTTTAATGATTGTGAATGACTCTCCTCCCCAGAGAGCACTGACTCATGGAGCTGAGCTAATGGCTAATGGTGCAGGGAAATAAGCTTGGGGAGATACCGGAGAGTGCTGTAGCTCCTAATTCAGCTCTTACATACGCAGATGCTTTTCTGATACTCCCTTGATATCGTTCTCATTTAACTTCACTTTCGTTCATCTTAAACTACTTTCCAGGCCTTTTTATGGCCAGTTTTAAGGACTGTTTTCTAACACACCTGCAAAGAGTCAGTTATGTACAGTATAAGCTGGTGATTAAATCTGTAAAGTCTTTCTTAATTTAGTAAATAGGACAAGGTATGGTTCGATGATTAAAATGCAAGTAAGCTCTTAGCTTGGACACACAGTCTGAATGTAGTGTATGTCATGATCACAGACAGTTTTTTTTTTTATTTATCTGACAAGTGTTTGTGTGTGTAACTTTCATTCTAAACTATAACACTTAAATTCAGCCAAGATGTGCTCAGTCTATGTACGAGTAAGGCTAGAAAATCCATCTTTCAAGAATATGAATAGATTTCATCGAGACTAGTTTAAAGAAACTAAAGAATAAAACACTTCTGGGTTGTTTAACACATTTTTGGTCAGTGGATATGGGTCATTTCATGGCTTTGGTGTCTTTGCTGTTATTCTAAAACAATACATTACACATATGTTTATGGTGGAAACTCCACATAAATGGATTTTTTTTCTGGAAAGTGTGGAGATGTATATTTATATGTATATTTTCGGAAGGAGTCTCCAGTGTCAGCGCACTCTTTCTGGCACAGGAAATTGCGTTTTCTGGTCAATTGGTAACACAACACATTGCCCTTTTGTTTGTCTTATAAACATCAAGAAAACGATAAAAGAGCCTGGTGAAGGAAAAATCATTAATAACTTCTCTAATATACAAGACATGAGAACTAACTTGTCTCTGGTATGTTCCACAAGATTAAATGTAACTATAAATGAATAAAATGTATAACCTGTAGCTCCTACTTTAAAAAAAATTGTAATTGTTGGTTCATTTCTGTGGTATAATAGGAATAAAATACCTGTATTGGAAAACTTTGGGGTTGTAAGTGCTTATCACACTACCACATCATTGATTGTTTTCCTATAAACATGCATCCCAAAGTGTTTTAAACCTTTAAACCATTTCTTCCGGAGCCGCATCAGGTGTGAAATCAGCCAATCTGGTATAAAATAAAATCATATAAAATCTCTCTCTCTCTCTCTCTCTGTCTCTCTGTCTCTCTCTCTCTCTCTCTCTCTCTCTCTCTCTCTCAGTTGCTCCGGAAAAGCCAGTGGTGTCTGAAAATACCCAAGCCATTCCTTTAACCCCAAATAACCCAGCTGCACATCAGGTAGCTTTGTTTCATGTTTGGAGCAGGTCTCTAGAATTTACATAGTAAAATTTATATTCATGTTGTATGCAAAATAAATGAATAAAAAGGAATATTATTTCACTATAATGTGTATTGTTCAGGTGGGAAAATGCACCAGCAACAAAGGTCACCCTGAGCCTCGTATCATCTGGTTTAAAGACTCTAAACCTCTGCCAGAAGTGACAGATCCTAAAGAGAGTGAGTAATGAGCTCCTCCGCACTTTATTGAGTACTATATCATAAAACATCAGTCTACATCACTAATGTGCCTAATCAAATGAGATCTCTAAAGATGCTAATTGACAAATTATTTGAATTGATTTTATCTCTCTCTTTCTCTCAGAGATATACATGGTCCCGAGTGTGGTGAAAGAGTCCTCAGGTCTCTTCACGGTCACAAGCACTCTGTACATCCAACCCGAGAAGATCGATGCCAAGTCAGTGTTCCACTGCACTGTGGAGTACAGCATGCCGAACGGGGATATCAAAAAGGAGAACTCTGAACCTTTCAACCTCACGCTGCTCTGTGAGTCACATGCTCGTGCATGTATAGTACATTTCTTGTCTCTGTGATGCTCTCCATGACCACGTTCTTCAGCTTCATTCTGTTTTCCTCCCACCAGACCCGGCAGAGAACGTGTTCTTCAAATTGTTGAACACGTCACAAATCAAAGAGGGAGATGATGTTCAGATGAAATGTGAGACGGATGGCAACCCTCAGCCTCAGTTCGAGTTCACCAAAGATGTGAGGGCTGATTTAGTTCCAAGTGCCTAGTGTTTCTTCATATGGGTTGTCCTTTCCTTGACGCTCGTTCTTTGTCTCTTTGTCATGCAGGGAAAGACACTAGCAAGTGGGCCGGGACTGTTTATTCTGCGCAGTGCCACTCGCAGTGACTCTGGTACCTACACATGTGAAGCACAGGACTTTGATGCTGATAACGTTGAACTGATCAAGACCCTCACCATCACTGTGCACCGTGAGTAACTAAGAATTGAGATTTCATGGAAGTTTACTTTACTGGTACACTTATATTAAGTTACTATAAAGAGTTCAATTATTGCCAAAAGTTCATTTACTCAATCATCTGCAATAGTATGAGTGACAATAAGATATAAATTTATTATAATATCTAATTATGGGGGCACAGTGGCTTAGATATTAGCACGTTTGCCACTCACCTTCATGGTTGGGGGTTCGATTCCCGCCTCCACCCTGCGTGTGTGGAGCTTGCATGTTCTTTTTTTGCTTCAGGGGGTTCCTCGAGGTACTCCGGTTTTCTCTCCCAGTCCAAAAACATACATTATAGGCTGATTGTTACTCTACAAATTGTCCGTAGTCTGCTGTTATTATTAGCTAGCCCACAAGCAGAAGCTCTAGAATGCTCCCAGTTCCAGGTTTTGGTTGCCCAGAAACCTAACTTATTAGTAGCTAATGAAATATAATAACATATGCTGAGCTAGTTCACTAGTTAAGTGCATTAATAAAGACTAAGGGATACAAAGATCTACTGGAGAGTTGAAAACCGTGTAATCTGATAAATGTTTGATGCACTGTGTTTGTGCGTTCGCCACAATTCTCTTCTTACATCACAAATAAAAACATTATTTCTGTCTGACTGCATGATGTATAGCACATATAGGAGCAGGAGAGTTGTATGATTGCTTAGCGCTGCAGTTTTGTCAGTGTTTCCACATAGCTGCATGTTCCTTATTCAGAAAAGATGCATCAATCTGTGAAAATTAATTAATGCACCTAAAAGCATTTACAGTCAACCAGATCGTGTCTGTGCTGATGAGTATAGTGCAGCAGGTGGTGGCGATTGGGAAATATGAGCATCGAGGTGTGCTGCACCAAAAGAAAATGTGAAGTAGGTTTTACTGATATACTGAACTACTAAATAATTAATAACTTGGACATCTGCTTGTCTCGGGGGGCGCACGGTGGTTTAGTGGTTAGCACTTTCGCCTCACACCTCCAGGGTCCGGGGTTCGATTCCTGCCATGTGTGTGAAGAGTTTGCATGTTCTCCCCGTGCTGTGGGGGTTTCCTCAGGGTACTCCAGTTTCCTCCCCCAGTCCAAACACATGCATAGTAGGCTGATTGGCATGTCTTAAGTGTCCATAGTGTATGAATGTGTGTGTGAGTGTGTATGTGATTTTGCCCTGCGATGGACCCCACCTCGTGCCCGATGCTTCCTGGGATAGGCTCCAGGTTCCCCGTGACCCCGAAGAAGGAATAAGCCGGAACGCACCTTTGCATAAAGTGTATTAGAATAGAGATCTGGATAAGCAACAACGTGAACAACACTCCACCAGCACTGTACTTGTGTTCAGAACCTTAATGAAAGCAAATGTTTTATTGTCATCTCTCTCTTGCTCTCTCAGATCTGGACCCAGTATCTGTGGTGCCAGCCAGCCCTTTGATAATGAAAAAAGGTGATCAGGCTGAGCTTCAGTGCAAGACCAGGTCTTCTGATGAGTACACCCTTTCATGGATGAAGGCAAGTCATTCATCCCTAAATCCTCTCTTCTTTATCTCTATCTTCATGATGATAATCATTACTATTTTTGTTATGATCACAGTGATGTTGATGATGTGTGTGTATGTAGGATGGTGAGCAGCTGCTTCAGAAAGGTGTCCTGACTCTGATGTCTGCAAATCTGGGCGATGCTGGCGAGTATGTGTGTGTTGCATTAGTACCCTCAGTGCTGGGCCTGAGGAAGCAAGCTAATATCACAGTAATTGTCTCAGGTACAACACACACACACAGCAAAACTTTATCATATACCTGCTGTATAAATATATTTAATCTATAACGTTGTTTATAAGTTTATCCAAGCTCTACAACACTGCATGCCTTTCTGCAGTACTACCTTTATGGGCTCTAATGTATAATTTATCAAGCCACTAAAGCATCTAATGAATTAGCTCTAACTTCTTTCACATGTATTCCTGCTCTGGATCACTTACTCTGATCGATTTTTGAGACAGACCTGTTTAATTAACACAGAATAGAAGGACAGAAAACTACACCAGACGTAATGCAGTACACAGTAACACAAATGAGCTCCGTTTTATGGTTGTGTTTGTGCTAGCCTAGAATTTTGTTTTAAGTGACAGAGAGACATAACCTCAAAGTTGCTACACGTTTGTCAGTGGTCAGAGCTGAAATAGTTAAGCTGGTTAAACAAACATTGATAGGAATGGGTAAAACAAAACAAATAAATAGATAATGACTACAATTAGGAGCGCACGTTAGCAATTGGGAATAGGTACACAACTTGGAGAACTGGGGAAATTAGTAAAAACTGTCTGGAAATCCATGTTTGAGAATTATATTACTAACACATGCAACACATGCTGTGATTTTGCACACAGCAAACTTACAAATAACATACACTATATGGCCAAAAGTATGTGGACTGCTGACCATTAAACATCCCAGTCCAAAACCATAGGCATTGATATGGAGTTGAAGTCTCCTGAAGTCTTACGTTCCTTCACGCAATCGATTAACGACTGTTGCTTAGTAGTGCCTACTCAGCGTGGCTCAAGGTCCCTTTCCAGAACCTTCACACTAACCGTCCGTCAGTGGTGGAATGAACTTCAGTTAAAGACCCACCTCTTCTGTGAACAATTAACTAACCACTAAAATGCCAACCCCACGTTAATTTAAAATAAATAAATAAATAAATGTACTCTGGCTCTTACACCTCTACTCTGCGCCCTTTGCTTCTATAGAACTCAATTAAAAGATCGTGTAGCATTACTTGTATTGTTCTCTGCTCGATATATCGCTTTGCTTGTATTTTTTCATTTGTAAGTCGCTTTGGATAAAAGCGTCTACTTAATGAATAGTAAGTACTGAAGGGGATAATTGATGGGCGCTTGTAACAGAAAGCAGCAAAACAACAAAAAAGTTGTCCGAATGCTTTTGTATTTAAGCTGGTACATGGGTTTATTGCTCAGGAAACTCGATTCGATAGTGCAAGGGTATTAGTTTGCCATTGTTGTAAATTAGTCGACTTTACACAATAAGACTTTTGTGAACTTGTGAGACTTGTAAATGAAACTGGTAGCAGAATAGGGGCGTTTATTTGTTCTTCTTTAGGCTAACACCTCTGAGCGTGTAAAGCGCTGTGGCCGGGGGTTCCGAGAAAAAAAAAATGACACTGAAGTGTGTTCCAAATAGCTGTTAACTAAATCTGAGATGGGCCTTGTGCTGCATTCAATCACCTCTCATAATCTCCTGTTTCTGTTTGGCACAGGATGTGACAGCGTAATCTCCTTTTTTTTTTTTTTTTTTTTGTCAACAAACACTACAACGATGTTTGCCACCATTTCTGCAATTCCCTAACCAATAATTATTTCTGAATTCCTCACTGCTACTTCAGAGGCCCCTAACTTATTATTAGTAGTTCCACTAAAGCTTGTGTTTTATTTTGGGTGCAGTATCATTTTTATTTGTTCCATAAATCCTCCTGATCCTGTGTAATTATAGCTCTTGCACATGTTCCAGGTGCACTCTTAAATGTAAATAATCCAGCAAGGTCTGTTATGTTGCAGATCCTCTCAGGACCGCTTTTATAAACTGTGGATAAGTATCAGGTCATAGTTGTGGTGCAGTCGTGGTTTCTTTCCTACTGAAATATTACCATGCATAGTTCACATGTATATTAAGGCTGTGGCCTGTAAGGACAATGGCTGGGATGGGTCTGTACGAGCCCTGATCTTCACATCCCCTTCCTCCGCCAAATCTGATAACAGCACCGCAGAGCACAAATATTTGTCAGGGGAGATGACATTGCAGACAAGGGAAACACTCATTTGATCCGTATAGTTTGGGAAGGATCAGAGTGGAGTCGTTGGTTATGAACTATTACATTAACTTCCATTAGCTGATCTAAGATTATGCAATAACTAAAGGTTTGTAGAAAGACCATGCCTGAAACGCACTCATTCATACATTTGTCCAAAAACGATATGAGCACTCTCTCTTATGAAACATAATCTTTCCTGTCTCCTTTTTGGATTTTATTACTGCTTCTAAGTACTCTTATCACTGACCTGATATACATTCCATGATTCAATGAAATGTTCCTCCAGAATTCTTAAGAAGGTTGAAATGTTTTTCCTGATTTGTTTCTCTTTTCGACATCGACTAATTCCCAACCTTTCCTCTCTCTCTCTCTCTCTCTCTCTCTCGCTCTCGCTCTCGCTCTCATAGGTTCACCTGAGATTGATGAGCCCATGCCAGGGAAGGTTGAAAAACAGGGCAGTATGGTTACTCTGAGGTGTTCTGCTCAAGGCTATCCTGCTCCCCAGTTCATCTGGAAACCCTCTGGCAAAATGGTGTGTGTGTGTGTGTGTGTGTGTGTGAATGTCTCATTATTTGAGCACATATCTGCACAGTCAGCCACGATATCAATCCATTGTCTATATACGCACTTATGCAAATATTATACTGCAGCACTATGTAATACTCGACTCTGATTGGTCAGAAGGTGTTTTCTTTAACTGCAGTTCTGACAGTAGTGCCAGCCGTAAGGCAAATCGCAAATGTTTATTTAGCACTTATTCTTATAGTGGCAACTCATAAACAGGTATTTACAGTAAGTAACAGTTAGGAAGTTTTCCACCTTGGGAAAGTCTTCAGGACAGGAGTTTCTCAGTAACGAGACAAATTCAAGACAAAAAACAGTAACTCATTTAGTAATAAATGAAACATTGTGATAGTTTGATTTTTTTTGTTTGTTTTTAAATAATCAACGTTGTGGTGGTAACAGTAACATTTCTATGTTTTTTGGCAGCATCACACCATCATGTATTTTTCCTTAAAACTGCATCGTTATATTATAAAAGCAGTGTTGTGTTGTATTCATTACATCTAAATATATATCTTTAATTTTCTGTCACTCACTCGCTCCCTTTGTTTGTGTGTGTATAGTCATTAGATGTAAATGGAAATACTTTCACCAGCATAGTCACCCTGGAGGCCACAGCTGCTGTTATCAAAGATGGCGTCACTTGTGAGGCAACCAATCTGCACGGTGCAGACAGCAAGAAGATCATGGTCGAAATCCAGTCAGGTAGGTTGTTGTTGTTTTTTTTACTTTAGGCATACATACCTAATACACACACATCTAAAGTTATCTGTTTGTTTTTTCTACAGACAACACGGTCGAGCAAAATAACGGTGTAAAAGGTAGACACTTGCCCCTGCTCTCTGTTCTCTTCTACTCCCTTTCTGGACTTTGCCTTCTGCATACTCTGTAGCCTAGCACTTCTAGCACTGTACATTGTATATTGTGTATTGCTAACAGAACCACTGTGTATATTGTATATTGAATTATGCTTCCGTCTTTGTATGATGTCCGTCCTCACTTTTGTGGAATTCACTTCTGAATTTTTTCCTCCTTGGGGACAATAAAGAATTTGGTTCTAGTCTCCTCTCCTTCTCCATCCTTCTTGTCTCTGCTTGATGTGTTACATTTCCTACTCTTTTCTTCCTACTCACGTCTGCTAGCGTGTGTGTGTGTGTGTGTGTGTGTGTGCGTATGTGTGGTCACTGTAGTGTGTGTCTAATCATGGTGGTGCGCTTGTCACATAAATGTGAGTACTTTTTCAATGTTACTGGGGTTATGTCTATGCTTATGGTTTCTGCCATGGGACTTAAATCTTTCTCTTCTTACACTGCTCCTCAAAGGAAGCCCAGTCTTTGCAACAGGTCTGTATGCTTGCTCTGTGTGTGTGTGTGTGTGTGTGTGTGTGTGTGTGTGTGTGTGTGTGTGTGTGTGTGTGTGTGTGTGTGTGTG
>JAOUWY010000075.1:268646-280284 GCA_025728095.1 Prietella phreatophila
TTACCATGCCCGCACACACACAAACACACACACACGCGCGCACACACACACACACACACACACACACACACACACACCATTGTCATCACATTGCAGTCCCTTAGCCACCATGTCTCAGAGTCTCTGTAGCACCGTATTAGAAAACAAGAGGTTATGTTGAGAACCCATGTGTGTTGCAATACTGTGTAAAAGCAACTTTAAAAACAATGAACTGAAACGCTGTTAAGCCTCAAAACAATTAGGAATTAGCAAGCAATGCTGGTTGGAAAGTTGTTCCAGGATTAGTATTAGCAAAGCGAACTAACTGTACTAGGAACACACACTCATCCAAGGCAGCAATGATCTCTGCTACTTCCGAATAAACCTTTCTTCCATTCCTGTGTCCAACAGTAAAGGGGAAAGGAACTAAAGTTGTGATCAGGGAACTCAAGACCACACAAGGAATGCTCGTAGGAATCATACACGTGTATGTGTCGCTTCTTTACTGTGTCATACCTAATTGTCTTAGAATTGATAAAATCTCTTTTAAAATATTGCGTGTTGCCAGGCTCCAAAAGTATTGGAACAGCAAGCCCAGTTCTATTGAGATCAGAGTTCAGCTTTCATTTCCACATATTTACATCTAGACGTGTTAAACAACTTACTGTAGAACATGGCACCTTATGTGTCAGACCACCCAATGTTTAGGCAAGCAAAAGTACAAGAACATATAAGTCTTGAAGTAAATAACACGTAATATTTGGTTGCATTTCCCTTATTCGCAATAAAAAGTTTCTTCTTCTGTGAAGCTTCTCCAGGTTTTTCCTGCAGCTTCTTTCAGTAGTTGTTTGTTTCGGGAGGTTTCTCCCTTCAGTCTCTTCTTCAGGAGGTGAGATGCTGATCAGTTGGGTGAAGGTCTGGTGATGGACTTGTCCAGTCTAAAACCTTCCACTTTTCCTCCTGATGAAGTGTTGAGTCCTGTGTTGAGTCGTGTTACATCAATAAAGATCTGGATTTCTGATTCTTACTGCTGATGAGTGATTTACATCTTGTGGTACAGTCTCTATATTTCTGCTCTCAAAGTCTTCAAGACTTCTTGGATTGTGAGACCTCAATCCCTGCTCTGTGGAGGTCGTTGGTGAGGTCACTGACTGTTATTTTTGGGTTTTTCTTCACAGATCTCACAATGTTTCTGTCATTAGCTGTTGTTGTTGTTTTCCTTGGCCGACCCATTTCATGTCAGTTGCTCAGTACACCAGTGGTTTCTTTCTTTTTCACAAAATAGTCTTCACAGGTGAAACCTAGGGTTCAAACCAAGCGTAGATGTTCAAAGCTATTAATTATGTAAAGTCAATCTAACAGAACACACCGTGGCAACACAAAATACATGTCAGTCACATGTTCTAATATTTTTGCTCACCTACAAATTGGGTGGGTTCAAACAAAAGCTGAAGCCCAAATGTATTCAGTCTACAGAAAAAGCAAATGAACTGGCCTTGGCGTTCCGGTAGTTTCAGAGGGAACTGTATGCGTTAAAAATTAGAATTTTAATTTCTTTGTCATTTTAATGATATTGTTGTTCATATAAAACACACAGTCACACACTGTAGTCTAAAAGTACAGACAATTATAGTCTTCATCTGAATCAATTCAACAATTAACAGGATCTGGAGGCATTGCACTTTTACACATTGGGTTAGTGGACCTACAGCATGAACATCTGAGCAAATGGGTAAGAACACTTTACTGCCTCATCCTCACTGACAATTAGCCATTCATGTGCGTCTTTCCATTTCATTAAATCAACTCTAATGTTGTAATGCCGATGGAAAATGCCTATTTGTGTTGCTTTGTTTTCTGATATTTTATCTTGCAAAATATGAGAAAATGCCTCATCCATGTCAATTTATCATTCCTATGTCCACGTACAAATGATCAGTTACAGAACTACTTTGCACGGGCGAAGTCGTTGTTTCCCTGTGGAGTGAGTGCTGATGCTTAGTTTCCAGGCACTGCTGATTCAGGTGGCATGCACCACTTTGACTTGATGCCTCATGAGTCCTCATATGTCAAATCCAACATCCATTTGATGTGTGTCTGTATGTACATCATGTAAATGTTCCCAATGAGATTCTTCTTTTGTTATCAGCAATCTACTGCTCAGTGGCACTTGTATTGAGTTTAAACTGCAGTGCACCAGTTAGCCGTGGCATCCTCATTCATTCTCTCTTTTACACGGCCATTTCTGCCACTGTTCTCACTTCACGTACTCCATATTTCCCCATTGGTTTCCACTTTATATCTGTTAAGAAACATAAATCCTGCTCTGCGCCTTTCACTTAAGGTGTTCCTCAAGGATTGGTGTTTGGTCCTGGCTTCCACCGATATTGTCTGAAGAAATATTGTGTTCTGATTCTACACAATCCATCTGAAACAGCAAGAACAACAGCCTGGGGACCACAAAGCCATTTTATTGATAGCATTTTCCTTTTTTATTGATGGTTCAGTGACCATCACGGCAGAGCAACTTAATGTCTTTCAATTAATAAAGTTTCCAAACGGACACTTTTGCTCTCTCTCTCTTTATAATGCTGACTCTCAGTCCCGAGGTAAGTCTTGTTTGAGTCTTTACTTCTAACGAGTCCCTCTCTGCTTGTCGAAAAGCATTCATCATCATCCGAGGACTTCTTGAGGAACGATTTTTTATGGATATAATTATGAATGCTCATTCAGATTATCCCTCAAACAGTTTGACACTTCTACTCAAGAAAAATCTGTATAGGATTTATCTGAGTCTGAATAGGAGTACCTTTCCCAGTGTAAATATTAACATAACATTTATTAACCTGAACTTTGTTTATTTCATCTGTAGCATGTAAACAATATCACAGTCCACTGTGTTGAACATGCTTATTCAGAACTTATATTGCTCTCCTGATATGTTTCCTCTGATACTCATTGCACCTCTGTCCTTATAACTAAACCAGCTCGACCTTATAAAGACCTGGTCAGATATGATCTCATACACAACTTCCCACCTCATTACCAAGTGCACTGAGTCAAGGAGTGATTCTCTACATTTATGGCAATTAAAAATAATCAAATCCTGTTTCTGATCTCTGATAAATGATCTCATACTGCATCAAGACTAGCTGCTTCTCATTCCCGCAGCTCCTGTACCGCTAACATCGAGCCTCATTTATCACGCTGGAAAGGAACAGATTAATGTAAATCACACTGTACATTAACTCTGCATATGTTTTTACACTCAAACCTTTAATAATTTAGGTGTTACGGAATGAGACTATACGCATAAATATCTTTATTGGCAAACTGAAATCAATGAACAAGAAACACAGTCTAGACTGGAAAAGATAATTGAGGTTAAACATGAAACTAGATTCGAGGCATGGAACAAGAAAAGGACACGAAAACACGGCCGTTTGGCATACTTAGCATATTCACCAATACATTCATTCATTCAGTTAATACTGCGCAAAGTGCACAACAACACCAGGGCTTTAAATTACAAATATAATTACGCTTAACATAGACAGCTGGGACCAATAATGATACACCCTTGAACATCAACCAATGCCTGAACAGGAAGTGCACATTGACACCACAGCGCCATCTGCCGGCGAGATCCTGACATTAGGGCCTGACTGTCTTTGTTAAACCATTTCCTAGTGTATACAACATTGTGATCATTTTTAACTCCACACTCTCAGTACTGTCCTACAAAAATACCCAGCTTCTTATATGACTTCTATAATAATTCTATAGGATATTTGGAAATCTATTCATAATTTATCTGTGTATTTATAACTGTCCTCGGATCAGACTCAGGTTATGCCAATCTTAGAGGTTCATTTTAATTCAATGCATGTTCTCTGTGTGAAAAAATCATCTTTTTGTGGACTTTAAATAGACAATGTTATTAGACACTCAATAGGGTTATATTTATGTCTTTAATATTGTTCTCAAGTGGAATCCTACAGTGTTTTTGAGTGCATTTGCAGCATAAACATTCATTCCAACATGTCAGACAGTGGTGCTGAACTAAACACTGATCCTCACCTGAGTAGAAAACACACAATAAATGCATGTGTATTGTGTACTGTAATGTCTGAATCACGCTTAAAGTGTGTACAACGTCAGTAATAAATCATCACTCTGAGCATCAGCAATGACCCGAAATAACCTTACACACAAGCACAGGCTGAATGTTTGGTGTTTTTCCTGAGTACTCGAGGGCCAGTCAGCTCCCAACACACCTGAACAGAGTAATCAATATCACTGTTGCTTCAGTGTTCTGAGGTTAAATGTTGTGGAAAAGAGCAAAGAGGTGAAATAACAGCAGATCATAAATTATTTTCCTTCCTTGTTCTTTCCAGATCCCAGAACATTTAACCTGTATCTGATGCTCGCTGACTCATGGGAACAGCGTGAACATTCAGCATGTGGTATGTGTGTAAGGTTATTTTGGGTGATTGCTTCATTTCAGATGCATTTTAAACACATACATCTGTTCATTTTTATTTTATGGGAATTATGTAATTCACCATTGCACCTCGTCAGCAGCAGTACCCATCTCCTGAGTATTCATCTCATCTACATCTACTTTCTGGTTACTTCCTGTATAATGAGAACGCACGTGGAACTCATCATGATATATGTATATATACTACATTTCCTATTCAATAACTTTCTTAACTTACACTACACTATAGTGCCAAAGATTCGCAGACACCTGACCATCACTCAATATGATTTATTCCAACTTTGCTGTTCTAATAAAGCTCCACACTTCTGGGAAGCTAATTGTTCCCTCATCAGCCTCTCTTTTTCTCTTTCTTGAAGTTAATCAGAGGAAATAATCTCAAATTGTGGTGTTAGTGAGAAACCGTAAAGTCTCAGCTTTACCTCTGACTGTTACACAACACTGACACTGGAGACTCCTTCCATACATTATAAAGTACTGATGTTCTGACCTCATGTTAAGCAGATCTAATATGGGACTGATTTGAGAAGAGCACATACCAGAATGGAAACAATAAAAAAAAAAAAAATAATTAAGAAAAAAAAATTGAGGCTTTTAAATCCATCTTATTATATGAATTAAATACTTCACAGACTACAGAAAAAAAGAAAAGAAAAAAAATGAACACCTTGCAAAGTGGTATTACACACAGATCTGCTAGAGCCGCTCCGAGCCAGTCCAGACATTACCATGTTCCAGAGCCATTCCTAATAGTTTCAGCTGTTACTCATGTGGGACAAGGGCTATAAATTCAAGTCACTGTCACACTTGTGCTGCAGTGTTGTACATCTAAAAGCTTCCATTTTCTCTGATGAGTTAAGGCATAACATGTGAAGGAACATAATATATAATAAACTCTGTTAATAAAGAAGCATCTCAGGTACTGTATCAGTGGAGATAAACTTGTGACTGTTAGCACTGACAAAACTGCTGTAATTCTAACAGTGGAAATGAGGAAGAAACCCTGAGATTAATCAGATGTTCTTCAAAAACGATTCTTCTTTCTTCCTGCTGTTCATGCTCAGTTCCACCTTATTTTAATCACTAAGGACCTGTTGCTCTTTCCTGCTCTTGGTGACCTAATCTAGAGATGTTCCTTCGCTTCTTATGGATTGTAATATAATTGAGGTGACACCTTGTGTGTGAACTCTGATGGGTAAGCTCGTTATAAAACTGTAAGTTATCACACTCAGATGCAAGCTCCTATAATTTGGCTCAAGTGATGATAAAGAGAGGGAGGGGGGGAGAGGACAGGAAGTAAAAATGAAATCAGGATCATGAATGTAGAGGTATAAAAGTTTAAACTGATTTCACAGCTTAATCACCTCGACTTGTTAATTAAACAATTAATGGATAATTAACATTTGTGGGTGAACCAGTTAACAGCTGGAGCAGAAAAAATTATGACTAATTATTAATGAATGAGATTTATTAGAACAAATGAAACAACTATGTCTTACCTAATGTCTGACGACATTAATGAACCTGCACCCAATATACTGCAGGTTTGTGTGTGTGTGTGTGTGTGTGTGTGTGTGTGTTTGTGTATATATAGTTTTTTTTATTATTATTATTTTTTTTAACTTTGATCAGCCATAAGATTAAAATCCACTGACCGGGGGGGGGGGCATTTATTAGTGAACAGTCGGTTCTGAAAGTTGGAAATAGGACAAATGAAATAAACTGTTTAATAAAGCAGACAGGAAACCTGCTAGTTAGACTTGCTAGCATTATTTACCTCTGCTGCTAGCTCTCACTAGCTCAGTGAGTGAATGTTAGAGCAGTCAGTGTTGTTGTTTTTTCAGTAAGTCAATTATTTTTGATCTGTTTTTGCTCTTTTGGTCTGTTGGAATAAACGGCCCTGCAGTGGTGTTCTGCCTAATCAGTGACCTTCCACTACAAGTGATGTTCCTCGTATTGCTTCCAATCCAGGTTCTTGTAGATATCATTAATTGTGTGTGAAATTGAACTCGCACAAGATAACACAAAACTGTCTGGCGTTTTGCACAATCACATTATTCGGCATTAAGCGGCCGCATCACAAACCAATTTCAATCGAAATGACTGTGTAGTGCATGACTCTGACAGCGCCGCAGTATTTCTGTGGTTTTGGCAGAGATATAAATGATGAAATATTAACGAGGTTTTGTTAACAAGGTGAAATATTAATGGAGGTTTGTAAATATGGTGATATAGTGATGAGAGTTTGTTTTACACGTTCATTCTCTGGCTGCCGTCCCATCCTCCTGGCATCATGTCTCAGCTGCTGTGTATGTGTGTGTATGTTTAGCAACAACACAGTAATGCATTGAGATGTTTTAATATCACAGAGGTTCTCTCTCTGTTTTATTTCAATGTCATCAGTCCCAAGAGTACCATACCACACGTTATTTACCATACACACAATGGGTCCAAAATTCTGAACGTGCTAAAAAAATGCTTATCTCATACAACAATTTTCATTAGAAATGATATTATGGTCAAACAATAAAAGCAGAATATTTGAGAGATTTACATGAAATTCAGATTATTTAGTATTTGTTTGTCCTGTTTTTGCTGTAGTGACCGTGAGCTTTCGAGCTACATGGACTTTACACATTTGTGTAAAACCTGACGATGTGTTTTAGATAAAATCTGTCAGAACGTCGTCTGATCCCATGCTGCTTCAATAGAAGAGATTAGACATGAGGAAAATCTGTCCTTTTGTTCAAATCAGTTAACAACATGGTCCATTTCACACATTTACTTACGTTTACATCAGGACCTCAGAATAGTGCAGAATCTTCCATATTCGATGTTTAATGTCTTTTAAATATTTCAAAATTCTACAACCTCCAATGTATTCACAATTTTTTTTCATTCTTTGTTTTAAGTGTTCTCAGCCTTTTATACATTTTAGATTTTAATATATTTTACATTTTGTTCTTCAGCGCATAAAAACGTAGTTTTTTCATTTTATCATCTTTAATCTTTAATAAAATTATTTCAGAGAAAATTTCTGAAGATGCTTTGATTTGTTTTTGTTTATTTGTGTTATTTTACTGAGGCCAGCTTCAATGTTCATATCATTGAAAACAAAGTGAACCGGGTTTATAGCTGAGTTTGTGCTATGAATTTGGGATAACGAGTGTTTTTTGTGCTAAGCAAGAGGAAAATAATAAGGACCTCTAAATATTCATGGGAATATGTCTGATTCACATGCAGTATTCCCAGATAAAACACTATAAATAAGCGGAGTGTGCAGTCAGTAGTAAAGAAAGCAGTGTAGTGATAAACATCACACTTTTCATAAATTCCTCACACTGAGACAGAGTGAAAAACGAGTGTGATGAAGAGTTGAAGTACGCTCGCTAATCCATTTCCCAGCTCACTTCTGTCTGTCTCGATTCAGTGAGAGCGATTATGAGGAGCAGAGGAGCGAGTAATGAAGACAGGACGTGTGGAAGTGAGAGAAACAAACACTGAGCAAGATCTATGTCATCCAGCAACTTACTGTTGATTATTTTCCTATAACAGTACATCCCCAAGTGTTTTATTCCTCTTGCGCCACAGCGATTACTATAGAAACGATCGTGTATTAGAACGAGTTCAGTCGTTTAAAACAGAGCACTATCCGACCAATCAGAGTCCAGAATTAAACAGTGCCGTGGTGTAAACTGTATGCAATTAATACGTCATATAATCTTCATGTTATCACAGTGTTGCGTATCCCTCGCTGTACTGAATAAAGATCGGATCGGGATCGGATTCTGCAGTCAGAATTTATATTAAGTTCGACCTTGAGTCTGCAATTAAGTCTTATTATAAAAATTCAGACAAGCGAATGTCACATTTACACCTTTACTGTAAGCTAATCCATTTTTCATACTTTCTCACTCCAACTCTTGGTCACTTTTTCATTCACTTTCAACTTTTCTTCGTTCAGAGAAAATAAATATGCCAATGTGTCCAACATTTTATTATTTCTCGGCTATTTTCATATTAATTTGTAGACTTGTTTTTCTCTTCTTGCCGTCCGATCCTCAGATGAGTAACGGCTCTAAACGGGATGACGTGAAGCTTTGTGCCTTTCTATTTTGCGTTCTTGTGTTATTTAACTTTGAAGCCGGAAACTGAAATGAGTTTGGCGTGCCAATACTTTTACAGATAGTAAAAGGGTCCAATTTCCTTCATGAAAACCTCTAGGAATGTTTTAGATAAATTATTAAAACTTACAAAATCTACAGCACTTAGTGTCCAGGACCACTGTAACTCCTCTTTCTATGTGATTATTTATACATTAATGATGTTTCTCATTCTTGAACCCTCCTATTTATTTATTTTATGAAATATTATGGAACTAATGAAAAAATAGTGAGACAAGGGTTCTGTGTTGCTTCAGGTAAGTGTTTTGGTGCCTTTAACAGTACAGTAAAAGTTTAAAGTATAATATTTGAGATTTGATACCGTTTGATATTAAAGTAAATATTTCCCCAGAACACCAGGATATAGAATCGCACATTTTTAGTGTTATACAGCTTTGAACATATCATTTATATTTAGTTAAGTTACGGAAGATCTTTAGGATTTAATTACGTTGTTGAAAGTTGCAAAAGAAAAAAAACCCTGTAGAACCCATCATCTGAGTCGTCTGTGTAGAACTCTGTGAAAGACCAGCCAATTATTGAAAAGGCTTTTACAGTACCTTCTATTTTGCAACAAGATATTACTTATCATTCTTTAGGTACACAGTCTTGGCATTCCTAGCTCGATATTTAGATACGAGGCTTCACTTTATGGAGGTCAATCATAAGATGATAAAATAGTTGAATGTCTGCATTCCCTGAAGAATTGTCCATGTAAAGCTTTTCCAGACTCTCTGCCTGACTCAAAATGGGACTTGCTCATTTATTCCCTCAAACAAAGTGCATTATATGTTTTTGAAAATCCACAGGAGCTAGTCAGTGTGTTTCCTGAGTGACTGGATATCATTGTTTTACATGAATTGTTCTAGTAGATGAATCCAACATTCTTCTTCCTTTGATACAAAATTCAAGATATTTAGTGTCAATGAAATGAGACCGATACACAAGCACAATAATCATTGTCGATGGACCAATAACTTTCACAACACAATATTCAAAGGTGGTAATATCAAGAACAATATTCTTAATGTATAAGCTGCTACAATATATAACAGCTAAACCACCTCCTCTTGATTTCGAGCGAGGTTAAGCCAAATAATTGTAATTATGAGGAGAACACATCAAAGCAAAAAGCCTAGAGCTGACATGGTATGCAAGCCAGAATGAGTGAATTGAGTCAGAGTAAACTATACTAACACCACTGGAAAGTTTGTATATTCTGCCACCGCAGCAGGGTGAGAGGTAACCCACCACCCAAAAGAACTGACCACATCGTTTACCAGAGAGTGGAAACTCACTCACCAAACGAGCAGAGAGGTACAGTGGAATAACAGTGTGAAGGAAAGATAGAAGATGCCTGTGGCTGCGCTGGTCAGTTCTGAAGCACGTAGCCTGCGGATGTGTCTTGCCACCTTGCGTGTGTTCACTCTGCTCAGTTACTTGTACAGCTGTGTAGGGCACAATGTAAAGGCCTGTTCTAGCTCATCAGCATGCATAAAAGAGGTTATAGTAACCAGTAACTGGTAAGTGTGTAAGCGGAGTACCCAGAACATGCAAACTACAAGTGTCAAGTGGTTTTTTATCATCATTTCAACCATATACAGCTGGTACAGTACACAGTGACCGTTCCTCCAGCACCATGGTGCTTCATAAGACCTACACATTTTTACGTGTAAACGTGTTCTAACAACACAGGACAGGACAGTACTACTAAACCAGGACAATAAGTACTGTAAATGACCGAGTAGAACCAGTACACAGTTCTAGTGGGGACATGTCGGATATAACAGGTAGAGCTAAAGAATATCAATATAATAAAAATGAATTAATTAAAGAAGCACACAATAACCATCTGTTTTTATTCTTTTTTAGTGTAGTACTGGGTCTGGGCCATGTTTTGTGACATTTTAATTGTGAGGTTTACAAACCACTATGAGCACAGTGGTGGGTTTGGGGAGTGACAGTTAAATATAGACAGATTACAAATGAAAAGATACGTCTGTGCTAAATGCTAAGATTAGCACCGTGTGCTAATAATGTCTCCAGCCACCAGAACAGCTTTTATGCACCTTGGCCCAAATCTGTCAAAATGTACTGAAGCGAAAAGACAGCATTCTTTCTAAAGATCTACGCTCTAACCGGGTTTAGTCTGAATTATTCTTAGACGCTCACCTATGTGTACTAGCATGTGGATTTTTTTCAAAAAACTTGAGTGCATTTGTGTAAGTTCGGGATAGTTCTGCTTTAGGTTAGAACATTGGAAACAGACAAGGGCATCCCATCCTTTATGTGTCATCGTTGTTGAACTGATTTCTAGCAACAAATAAAAGATAAAATCAACCATTCCAATGGCAAGAAAACCTTCACTGATGCATTCTGTGGTTTTGACAAAGTGATTCAGTTTCAAGATGGTGAAATATTAACGAGGATTTATGTCTTACACATTCTCTGTCCGTCATCCCATCCTGCTGACAGTGCGGTCTGTACATCATTGATACAGTCTGTGTATCACTTTCTCTCTCTCCCTCTCTCTCTCTCTCTCTCTCTCTCTCTCTCTCTCTCTCTTTCTGTCTCTGTAAACATGACATATGAAGGTGCTTTTAGAGCTGAATGTAACTCATTACTGTAGTAAAAGGCAGCTGATGAATGGGGCGTCTAACTTGTGTATCACATTCCTGAAATAAAGCTGAATGATGTTATGAATTATTAACTGTAATTCAATAAAACTGCAACGTCTGCCTGCATGTGGCATAGTTAAAGGCAGAGTCCAGTCTCCTGTGTATATATAATTCATTCACTTCATTCAAAAAATAAAAGAAAAAGAAGAAAACTGAAAGAGGGAAATCAGGACAGGCGTACGGTGGCTTAGTGGTGAGCACGTTTGCCTCACACCTCCAGGGTTCGGTTCCCACGGTGGCCATGTGTGTGCGGAGTCTGCATGTTCTCCCCGTGCTGCGGGGGTTTCCTCCGGGTACTCCGGTTTCCTCCCCCA
>JAOUWY010000075.1:295192-307893 GCA_025728095.1 Prietella phreatophila
CACACACACACACACACACACACACACACACACACACACACACACACACACACACACACACACACACACACAGAGATCTTCAGTAGCCTTGTAGAGAAACTCAGCAGACCCTTACATATCAGTCCCAGTACGTCATGTTTCCCATCATGTGCACCTGTGTCTCATTTTCACTCTGATTAGCACCCTTATATAAGTTCCTATGTTTCTGTGTCTCATGGTCAAGCGGTTGTTGTTGTGGTGGCAGCAGCACCGGCAGCGGCAGCGGCGGAGGCGTTGGCGGTGGCGATGTGTTGCCATGTGTACCATAGTCTTGCTCATTGTCTACATGGTTTGCGTTGTCTGTTCTGTTTAGCTTCATGATTCTTGTGTCCACATTTTTAGCTGGTTTTTTTTGCACTTCATAAAGCAAAATATTTCACTTGCATTCATCTCCTCAACTGAATAATGGCAGAATGTTTGAATGAAGGTGGATGTAGTGTATTTATTTTTTTTTTGACAGTCCAGGAAGCCCTACTGCAGAGGAGCAACAGGGGAGCGGATGTTGGGTCAAAGCCACTCAGGAGTGGCTGAACACCATGTGACCGCCAAAAACACTTTCTGTCTTCTTACCCCACAGAGGTCATTGCTCTGTCTCATCACTCTGCTGAGAACATTTTGCATTTGACTTTCCTCTGAAGTCTGAAGTCAGAGTTCAGTATGATGTCATTTGTGACCTTGACTCTTGAACTTTTGTGCATTTTTAAGGTATAAAAAACACAGCTGTCTTTTGTTAGCAACATGCTAGCTAGTTAACTATAATGAGTGATGCATATTTCCCTATTCAGAACAGTGAACTTTAGAGTCAGTGCTATAGATTTAACTAGTGAACATATCTGTATGTTGAGGTTGAAAGCTAAAACTACATGTATATACATGTTTACCACTGATACCATGTTGATTTGACATCAGTCTGTGATCCGGGAAGGAACCCATAGTTGAGAAGAGTTTACAGAGGTCCCGAATAGAAGAACTTGGCGAGTCTGTTGCAGGTTAATGATCTTTGTGGTGGATTATTTCGGAGACAACATTGCTGATATAGTCTGTCAGGACTCTGAGGAGATTTGGCTGCCAGTGTTCCTGGATGCTTTGGTTACAGGGGTATTTGGAGGACTCTGGCAGATGACATTTATGCTATGCATGTGTTCTGGTAGAGAGAAACACCTTGGGCTAAATTCCAAATGACTCCTTTAATACTCTAAAGTTTGTAAAGTATATGCTGTATGCTCCAAATTATTTGGAGGACTTTTCGAAAACAATGCTGTATAATAATGTAAGAAGGGGTGAAGTTGCAGTGCAGCAGCAAAAATGATAAATAAAATAAAACCACAGGGTTGTGGGGAGCCTGGAGCCTATCCCAGGGGACTCACGGCATGAGGCAGGGGACACACTGTGTGGGGTGCCAGTACATCGCAGGGCAAATGTACCCTAGATGCTTTATCTAATGCACATTTTGTTTGTCATTGCAGAACCAGGAGGTTTGTCCTAGAATAAAATGTGTGTTCTTATTGTGCTTCTGCTGACAAGTACAAAATCTTTTGTTTTATTTACTTATAATGCAAATGACCTCTGTGAGTTATGTGCCTCGTTATTATCAGCACCATTATCCTATTCTCTAAGTCTGTAAACTGTTCTAATATAGAAATATAAATATTATCTGTGGATCCGCTAACATCCAACATGAGCTCTGATCTAAGAACAATCTCATGGAGAAATAGAATAAGATCTCAGTGCGCTGTGGAAAAGTGTTTCTAGCAGACTGATGATTTTTTTTTCGTTCTGTTTTCCTGATAAAAGAACAATGTAAGATATTATTTTATTAGAATTGTGCTAGTCAGACAGTCAGAGACGGCGGTGGGCGTTCAGCTGTGATGGAAAGGCCATTATCACACACTGTGCATTTTCTGTTCGAGAAGTTCGAGTGTCCCTGGATTTGGAAGAGAAAATCTCCTAATCTCTGCTCTTAAAGCTTAATCAAGAGAGTATAATGATGGGGTTTGTCGTATTGCAACAAAGCCAAAGGCTAAAAGCTAATCACATCACATCTTAATGGAGCACTGCTTTTAATGTAGAAATAAGGAGGCACGATTTGGAGGCCTGAGCCTCAGGAAAGAGCTGATATTGATTACTGCTGAAAAGGTAATGGGAGCTAAATGTGTTTTTTTGAAAGAACAAAAAATAATAGCAGATTAGTGGAGACATTCAAGAAAGAGAAATTCCTGCATGGGGTAATTGCTATCTTCAGAAACATCAGTCTGGATATCCATGTAGCGCAACGATATCTGTATCTGTTTTGTGCTTGAAATATCTGTATACATAGCTGTTGTGTGTCAGTGTGCCTGCTTCTATGTGTTCCTTTTCTCACTGTTAGTTTGCTGTCCTCCTATAGGTAGATCCTAGTAGCAATCAACATTAATTGCTTTACAGGGACCAATGGGAACGCAGGAACCTGTCCCAAAGAGGTGGAGCTATTGTTATAAAAGCAGCACATGGCACCCTTGTATCAGTCTTTGCTATCACAACTTCTAGTGTGTTAGCTGGATGAATTGCTGCCGTTTTTCTTTTGTACCGTCTGTCCTTTTGCTCCAACTCAATGTTTTAGGACCAAAGTTTGTTTGTTGTGTGCTATGTCCTTCCACCCTTATGCTATCTTTCTTGGTTTTGAATGTCTAGACAGGTTAGGTTAGAGGGCGGATGCTTGTGTTTTTTTGCTGTGGTTAACGTAGCCTAGTGGCATTAGTTTTCATTTGATGTTTTTAGGCAGTCTAGTGTAGTTCAATTTCATTATGTTCCTTGCTTTTGCACTTTTGAAGGTAAGACTAGTTTCCATGCATCACAAAACAATCACACTAATGGATGCAATTGCAGGTAACTCGCAGACAAGCAAATCCAAAGGGTAAAACAAGGTCAGGGTCAAAAACAGGCAAAAGGTCGGGTGATTGTCAAACAGGATAATCTAGGCAAGACAAAGTCAAATATGTGAAATGGATCGGGTAGCAATGACGCAATTCAGATTCAAAGGCTTGGTATAGACAGTAGTGCAGAGACAGAATTGAGCGTATACTTCTCAATGTAAGAATGATTGCAC
Organism: Prietella phreatophila; assembly: GCA_025728095.1. Taxonomy (NCBI): domain Eukaryota; kingdom Metazoa; phylum Chordata; class Actinopteri; order Siluriformes; family Ictaluridae; genus Prietella; species Prietella phreatophila. The sequence continues at coordinate 298,317 of JAOUWY010000075.1, forward strand.
TCAGGTGTGTCCATTCAGAAACTCGGTGACTGAGAGCAGGTGTGTGTATCCTGGGGAGTGTAGTTCAAGGTTGTTGTAGGCCGCGCTGGTTGATGGGAGATGGAGTCAGTGTAGTATTTTAATGTGACACCCTATTGTCTTGGTTTTGTCCTTCTGTACTTACTTTCTGTGAATTCCAGTCTTGTGTGTGTGTGTGTGTGTGTGTAATGATGAGAAAACCTTCAATACATCTGACATCCTGTACAACTCTTATCTCCAATCACCATTACTACCACGGCTGTGGCGCAGTTGGTAGAGCGGGTTGTCCACTAATTGTAGGGTTGGGGGTTCGATTCCCATGCCAGGTGACTTCACATGCTGAAGTGTGCTTGGGCAAGACACTGAACCCCAAGTTGCTCCTGATGCCAAGTTAGCGCCTTGGTGTGTGAGAATGGGTGAATGAGACACAGTGTAAAGTGCTTTGGATAAAAGCACTATATAAGTGCATATTTACCATATTTACTATCCATATCACATAGTCTTACTTGGTGGTTGTTCTTGCAATAAGTTGCCAAGATCAGGTGCAAGAAAACATCCCACTTTTTTTTTCTGTGAAAGAACCATGGCCTTGGATTTGTAGGTCCAGATTTAGCGGGTTGTATACTTCATTGAACCATATGGGTGGGTTTATGGCACCCGGTACACCTTCAGAGAATGGATCTGTGAAGAGAAGTCAAAGAGTGACATAAATGATATAAATGACAAGAAATACTAAGGCTGTTTTCAAACTTTGCTTGATTTGGCCAATTTAAGTGGACTCTGTACTTTTCCACACTCAATCTGAGTCTTAGGGGAGATGAGCTCAGATCCCCAGTAAATGAACCAAACTTGGACAATCTCAGGAGATTCATCGTGTCTCTCCTCAACATTTGGAGTGAGGATTATATACAGAACCAGTTAGTTACAGCTCTTAAAAACATTAAAGCGTTTGAAAGTTTTTCTGAAACAAAAATGAAGGTGAAGGGGTTTTACAGGATGTATATATGATCAAGCTAAAGATGAGATGCTGCTACATGCAAGAGTGACCTCAATTTAGACAGAGTATATCAAGTAACCATTTTTTGATGAATTTGATGCCATCCATGTTCTTGTCTCAGTCCAAAAAAGAATAAGTAGGAATGGGACTTTAGAGAAGCAGCAATTGAGTTGAGTGTGTTAAGGCTATGGACGTTGTGAAAAGAGTTCTCTTCCTCTCATTCATCTCGCTTTCTCAACCCAGTTCTCGGTTCGGTTCTTTTAACCCAACCCTGCAGCATTTGGTCATGGGGTCTGTATTTGTTGATGGGACACTGAGAGACTGTCACGGTTTACTTTTTAAATGCTTTATAGCACTTCTCTTGGTGAACTCAATCACATAAGCATCAAACAAGTAAAAACAACTTTATCTGGATTGAAAGAAATTGGGATAAAGGAATATCCCTCCCTTTACTCTAAAGGTAGCGGCATTTCATCTCTATTGTTCCTCCCTCATCAGAAAATCTTCACCTTGTGGAGTTAAAAATGAATTTAAAAGAGTGGTAGAGAGAGGATGTTTCCGTCTGAATGTAGACAAGTGTGTAAGAGTCTGAATCCTTTTTGACAGAATTTCATTTCCCGTTGTTTAATGAGCTCTCTTGCTTTACTCAGATACACTAGAATCATACAAACTTCTACAGGTCTCACTAAAATAAAAAGGTTAATTGGCTCAAGTCTTGCAAAAGCTCATTTGTCGTTTGTCAGATCCTCGACAGGATAAGGATCAATCATACAGCGCATGCGGAGGAAGAAAACATCTGCTTCTGTACCGTTTAAGTTATGCTGTGAGCAAATGAATGTCTGTAAATGTACATCTAGGCGGTGTAGGTGAGTTTGTGGAAGGTGATCAGAAGTAATGCCTCAGGCAAAACTGTTAACTTATGGTGGGTGTGAGCTTCCTCCCCATCTAGCAGTCCACTGTGTGGACTTGTTCTGGCATTACTTCTCAAATATTTTTTAAGGTTGGATTCAACTATCACCTTAACTCGCGTACTGTAGTCATGCCCCAATGACTCGAGTAGCAGTTTAGGGACTATGGAGACTGAAGTAGTGCAGGTGATAAGTCCTGTACATTTCATCAAACCTTAAAACTTTTTCATGGTGATGTTTAAAAGTATTAATTGATGTACAAATGCTGATTATTGATCAGTAATAATTTTATCCATGTTGTCGCATTATGTCCAGTTGTGGGAATGTGCTCAATGTTTTACCTTTACTCCATGTTTTACCTGGTTCTGAATTATTCTTTGTTTCCCATCTTCCATCGGGTTTTGAATTTGAGCATATGTGGTTTTTGGTTAAAAACTTCTAGACCTTCTGTTAACTTGATATTTAAAAAAAAAAAATACACCCTGCAACTGCTCCCACGTCCAACTCGATTTGTGATAATTATCACTTTGTGTTTGTGTTTAAAACTTTTTGTGCTGTGAGTCAGTAGGTAATAAACGGTGCCGAGGCTGTATACAGCATCTATCTGCAAACCCTTTCTTATGCCAAAGCCACTATTTATTTCAATTGGACCGCTTCTTAAAACGCTGATGACTTGTGCCAATAGACTTACTCATCACCACATTTGGATCTCGGTTCCACTATTTGGCACATCCTCATCTGACGCCACAGCCAGAACAATGTCTCAGAGAATCACTGGAGCGTCGACCTGGAGAGATATTCTGGCTTTTGATCTGGCAGAGTAACATCTGCTTACTCAGCCTGTATTTAACCAACTCAGAATCCTTCTCCTCTGGTACACCAACTGCTCTGGAATACCACATTTCACTTTCTATTCCCATACTTCCCCACAGACTTGCAGGTCCAGGTTCACTTCCGGAGATGGTGCTACAAGATGAGTCGTCATTAAAGGGTCACCTGTCGTACACTGTGGAGTTTAGACTGGATTATACTGTAGTTGCTTTTAACTTGACATTTGTAAGATGGCAGCTGCATGTGCACATCCTGTTCAATAAAATTCAACAAAACAGACTTCCTGTAGAAACTGTAATGAAGTTCCTGCTTACACAACTGCACTATTCGATCATGTAGTATTAGTACATTTATAGAAGAGGTGTATTTATTTATAATCACACTATCCAGTGTCAACCAGATGAGGACAGGTTCCCTTCTGAGTCTGGTTCCTCTCAAGGTTTCTTCCTCATATCATCTCAGGGAGTTTTTCCTCACCACCATCTCCTCTGGCTGATCATTAGAGATAAATTCGTACATTTATCATCGATATCCTGAATTGATATATTTCTGTAACGCTGCTCTGGGTCAATGTCCATTGTTACACACTCTGTACTAATAACACTGAACTGAATTCTCAGAAACAAACACTACACGTTGAACATTGTGGGCAATATAGCACCATGTGACAAACCAGCACGGTGTATTAAATCGCATCCTTATGGACTACTCTCGAGTACAAACACTAACTAGTTTATCTATTACACTAAGTTGTTGATTTTTTTGTAAAACCTGTCACTTAGCCTTCAAAGTTCTGTTTTGTATAGCTTCAGGATTTTCAAGATTAGGAAACATCTTTGAATGTAAGGTCCATTAAAAGAATTTCGGTGTGTATAGACAGTATGATGGAACCTGTGCTGATAGCCATCTTCTGTATTTCTGTGTCAGTGCTGCAGTTCTCCACAGCGATCATCGAGTCCATCTGCACTTCATCTATTTCCATCTGGTTGGGATCCTCCACCTCATAAGAGCAGGACAAGCTCCAGTGCATGATCAGGACGGTTCAGAGGATCATCGGAGGTCTATTTTCTTGAATATTGTTAATATCTGTGCACTTGTCTGGTCTGTTTGGTATGTTACCCGTCATACATGTGCACACACACCATGACAAATATCTCATTAGTGTAATAATCTTGGCAAAATAAACAGATTCTGATCCGGATGCTTTGAAAGGTAAAGAAAAGATTCCCAGCTCACTAACACAGACGTGCTGTTTTTTTTTTGTTGTTGTTTTTCCATATATTGTTATTGTCAACACAAAGCTTACATTCTGGATGTATAATTGTCTTTTTGGGTTTGAATCAGTGATTTCTGGCGCAGTTTGAGTCCTTGGCTCAGCGTGGTGTCTGGTTTCTGCTTGGATGGAAATAAAGAGTGACTGCACATTAATAAATTACGCATGAGTCCTCTGGATGGTGTTTATTTGGGCATACTGAGCCAATATGGCATCTAATCTCTCACAGGCATGGCAGCTTTAATTATTTCCAGTATTTAGGCTTCCTGCTCATTTCACCAGAAAACGTCTCTCTCTCTCACACACACACACACGGTGAAAGAAAGGAAATTCTCAGTTTTGATGGCACAACGATGCTCAACAAAATGATCCGTCAATCTTCTTGTGGTTTCCCGAGATCTTCTGCTCGATGGAATAAACAATATTGCGTGCTATGTATCGTTTATATTTCTGACACATTTACAAAAATTTCATTCCCGAGAAGCAGAACTTTAAACCGTAGCCTTGCAGTTTATCAGCTTTCAGTGTAGAGTTCTTTTCTGCCTGTGAGGTGAACTGGAACTGCAGTGAAACCATGACAACTATGAATTTTTGAGAAGAGAGCTGGGTTGAGAAAATGCAAACAGAATCTTTAGCATTAGTTTTAGAATCTTTACCATTACAGGGCACTGCGAAATACTACTGCAGAGCTGGGGCTCCATGGGGTTATGCCTGTTATTTTCTTTATATACAGTATTTACATGTTTCAGATGAAGATTTGCATTTCTATGCTGATGATAGCATAGCTCTAATGTTCTACCCAACATTCTGCTGAGGAACTCTCTGACTTGTAAAAAAACATCTCAACAATTTCACATTAGACCTAAGGGATGAAAAACCAAAACACAGGGTATACCTTTTTTTTTTCTTTTATAAGATGCTTTTAACTGCTATCCCTTAAATATACAAATATACTGTACAGATTTTAGAGCAGACTAGGACAAAAAAGTTGGCACTAAATAAAACCTGACATATACAGTACAGTAATTTATTCCAGATGTTCCATCAGTGAGGTCTGAATTTGGTAAGATGGCTAGTCATAAATCAGACTGTTTAGATAGAGCAGTGTTAGACACTGTGTTAAATACAGCAGTCATAAATTAAGCCTCTGTCATTAACCTGATTGTGTCATTAACCACAACCAATGTCAGAGTTTTTAATCAACTTTTACTTCTCCACAGAGAGAAATGCCCAGGTCCTGAGGGGGTCTTTTCACCATTCTCTCTATTCTTAGTCTCAGAATCAGCCATTTTTAGCTCCAGCATTCCTGTTCTCTTGTAGAAGGTGAATAACTGCAGTTTTCTTAATATTTACTTTTCTCTTTTTCTTCTCTTTGTTCAGATATATCTGCTCACAGCAGGTCGTATGCCATTTCTAACACAGCAGTCAATGTGTTTGTGGTTCTTCCCTTCAATTCAGTTCAATTCCATTCACGCTGCTTTCGTCCTCAAGGTTGAGCCAGTGATATCATAAAACCACTGAACAGGGAGGAAGATTGTTCGTGTGCTATGTTAGTCACACAGAAGCCGACCTGCTGCCACAGATCAGGGATAGGATCAGAGCTCGAGCTATTTGACAGCTTGGGATACTCAATTTAGGTTTACAAAAATCCAGATGTAGAGTTTGATTCCTGATGAATAAACTGAGGTTGGTGAGGATAAAACTCGCAGAGATGACATAAAGAAACCAGAGCTTAATTTATAAATCTGCCGGTCCCGGAACACTGAGAGGTCAGTGATCTGGCAGGTCAGGTGGCAGGCGAAAGGTAATGTAGCCAACAATATTCAATGCTGATTGGTCGGCCTTTATAATTGATCACACTGGTGCTGCGACGTAATAGCATAACCAACTTAATAGCCGTGAATATTATAAGTACAAAGGGAAATGTTTATGGATTGCACATTCCATCAGCTTATGTGCAGTCACCTCACTTACCTATAAAACACATTTGCCAAAAGCACTTCGAAAACAAAGCTAAGTTTCTTTGGTGTTATTTTTATGTCAAATTTCTGCACACGCAAAAATGTAAAAGCTCACACACTCTCGTGAGAGGAAAATAGATGTTCCTGCACAGAAAGGCGAGAACTTGCGTGAAAAATCTGAATGCTCAGGGTTTTGGGGCATTTCACCTTCTACAGTGCACAATATAATTAAAAGATTCGAGGAATCCGGTCAAATCTCAGCGAGTAAAGGGCGAGGTCGAAAACCACTTCTGAATGTGTGTGATCTCCGACCCCTCAGACTTCACTGTCTTAAAAACCTTCAAGAGTCTGTAAAGGAGATCCTGACATGGGCTCGGGAATACTTTGGTAAACCTTTGTAAGTTGACACCATTTGCTGCTGCATCCAAGATGCAAGTTAAGGCTTTACTACGCAAAGCAGAAGCCGTACATCAACACTGAAGCTCCGCCCACTTCTCTGGACTCGGTCTCATCTGAGATGAACAGTAGCACAGTGCAATCGTGTTTTGTGGTCCAATGAGTCGACATTTCAAATATTGGTGATATACTCTACTCCTACTAGATTTATTTAAACACTCACCATCTTCTCATTTATGTACCATCATATTATTGTTTTTCATTTTTAAATGTGTTCTCTAACATTGCAATACATTTAGCAGAAAAAAATTCTCTTTATTTGCCAGAGTGTATTTTCTGTCCTGATTTTGGGGGTTTAAAGGAGAGTGTTTAAAAGTGGTGGTCTAGACCCTATTGAAAAACCCTGTCTTAAACGCTTCTACTCAAGAATGATGCCATGACCTCAGAGGTGTAAACTACATGCAGGTGATTTGAATCATCTGAATGTGGAGCTCAGAAAATCCACTTAAGCTGCTGCGTAACCTGACCCTGAATACCAGGAACTTTCCACACAAAAATACTGATGCAGCATGTTGCATCCTCTGAAGAACGGACGAGTCTTGAGGTGCCAGGAGGTCTGAATATAGACCTGTTTTGGGCTTAGATTTTGGAGTGTTGTGCTGTAGTTTGACCAAGGGTATAGTATTGTGTCTGGATGAACCCAAACTCATAAGACCCTAAATATCTGAGCCTTAGTTCTCGCTTCCTTGGGTATGGAACCAATTTCTCCCTGAGATCCAGGAGATAATGCTGCTCTCTGAAGGCATTTCCACCTTACAGACCTTCAGGAGTTGCATTTTAAAGCTGTGTAAATGATGGCAGATGGTCAGGAATCAGATCTACTGACAGCATGAACAGAGGCATATGCTCAGGAGTGGGTAAGATATGAATATTAATATGGCCAGGTGACAGCCACCTGGAGCGCAGGTTCGTCAATGCAGGACTGAGAATTCACAATATCCTCAAGCAGCTGGGATTTAATAATGTATACTCGCGTGCTTGATTTCTTCATAAATTATTCAAATATCATCCTGTTTTTGTTTTATGTGTCTGTGGCAAGATTGGTAAATAATTTTAATGGTGCCATAAATGATGCTATAATTCCTCTTCCTGTATTTTTTTTTTTCATACATATAAAACATTTTGGTCTTAAATCTGCTTCAATCTGCACCATTAAGAGCAGAATAATAACCCGGTTGGATCATTTTTGGTCTGATGATAAAAACTTGGCTTCACACATGTAAGTAGAAATAATTTTTCTTTTGAAATTTACAAAATGAAAAAAAGTACAAATAGTATAAAGAATGACATGTCTTACTTTTTATATATTTAATGTCTGACTGCAGCTATAAACACTTGTTCCCTCTCTTTATTCCCCTCTCTATTCCCTCTCTCTATTCCCTCTCTTTATTATCTCTCTCTTTATTCTCTCTTTATTCTCTCTCTTCAAGTTATTAAGAAAAATAAAACAAACAGCGAAGAAGAGTAGACTGCTCTGTCCTGAAGCTGTGGAAAAACTTTACAGCTGTACCTCTAACAAAGTGCTGACACTGGAGACTCCTTCCATACATGTTATATAAACACATTTCTCCTTACAGAATATTTCTCCGTATCAATGATTACACGCGTTTTTTTCATCTATTTATTATCAGTAGAGTGTCCACTGTCCTCGTTCCTGTGCCCGAGCTGTTACCATAGCAACGATATTAAAACGAGTGCATTAATATAAACCTGCGCTACTGTCAGATTCTGCTGATATAGAAAACTTATCACCACCTTCTGACCAATCAGAAGCAGAACAAACATCTCACTGCATTAAACAGAAATTCGGCATGCTCGTGTTGGAATACAGGTCGTACTTCATTCCAACAGAAAATCACAGCCAACTTCACTTTTAGATCTTCTGGCCTCATTTACATATTTAATAAGCTGGAAAATGAATATGTTGCTGCACCAGGATCTCTACAGGTGGCACATGAATGCCTACAGAGACGTCGTCATCCACATCGCTAAACTGCTGCAAAGCATTCTGGGAATGCCTGAAAGAGAGATATGATTGTCTCTGATCTCCACAGTGTTGAAATTGTTTGGAATAGTCCTTCTCTACAGTGGTTTAAACACTGTGCACGTTTGCTGCGGTCCGAAGCCAAAGTCACACCACCTCCTACTGTACAGGTAGCTTTGTGTGAGGTACCACACTGTGCTTCCTGGTCCGCATGACTGCTTTCACGTGACCAATTTGTCATGCAAACTGTGCTCTGTTTTGGACTACACTGCCAGTGTGAAAGCTCCTACGTCATCATCATTCATGACGTGACAGTAGGCCTTCCTCAGATTCTGAACACATAATGATCTGAAGATACTACATTAAGTTCATATCGCATTATAGAAGAGATTCAGTATCGTCAATTAGACTTAAAAATCTAAATCATATCTTACCTTGTGGAAGCCTGAGATTTACACTTTTAACTGTGACTGAAAGGGCTTCATGTGAAATCTTTCCCCACCTTCTCAAAGATCTGACTTGTTTGTGAGCTCCACATCACAATTTGTTGCTAAAAAGCTCTTCTTTTGTTTGCTAGACACTTACGAAGCTCATATTCCATAAAAGTAAGCTGAGCTTTTCGTTCAATTTCCTTTTACCATAATGGACCATGTACACTTAAGTGAAAAGTGCTGAGGTGTGTGCAGGACAGCTTTTCATCCCGCTCCTGAAGGAATTCCTCCCACAGTTATTTTTCTCCTTTAAAGTGAAATAATATGTAAATAAAATCCAGAGTGAATACTAAGGAAGCTGGTTCATTAAGATATCAGGACGGCTCATAGTCGTTCCCTGATCATCTGTGGATTTATAAATAAAATATTTCATAAAAAATGTGTCACTGCAGCTGATAGAGGAAATCACCATTGTTACTGCAAAACTCTTAGCTAGCTAGCTAATTAGCATCGCTTGCCAGAGACCGTGTACTCCAGATATTTTAATAGCAATATTTTGATGTGCACACACACACACACACACACACACACACACACCTATATAACCCTGAATTCATAATTATATTCATTTGATGTTAAAGGAGGAGCACTATCACTATCCCACCTGTTGTGATGACATTGCTACGCTACAGGCTAAAGTGGAGCGCCTTTCTGCCGA
>JAOUWY010000075.1:486328-498349 GCA_025728095.1 Prietella phreatophila
TGTGTGTGTGTGTGTGTGTGTGTGTGTGTGTGTGTGTGTGTGTGTGTGTGTGTGTGTGCGTGCGTGTGCGCGCGTGTGTGTGTGTGTGTGTGTGTGTGTGTGTGTGTGTCTGTGTGTGTGTGTGTGTAAGACAACACAGTGATGTCATAACCACCCCACAATAAAGCACCATGTGCTCCAGATGTCCTCACTTCGTTGTCTCATCTCGCTGGCAGCCATTACAGCATTACATGTGGAACAAACATCTGAGGGGAGCTCACCACATCTGAATTAACACCACCTCATTCTGCCACTGTACGCTAGCAAGCTAACATTATATGATTATATTGTGTAGATAGTACTTATAGCCCAAACTTTAAACTCTAGTGGTAATGTTAGCCTAATTTCACAATGAAATTCGGATGGGTGATCAAATAGGTAAGGCTTTCTCTGATATTCTGTTAGGTAAGATGCTGATATAAGCATCGAGCAAATCTACAAGAATTCATAAGCTGAAGAATAAGAGACAAATACTAATGTATACAAGTGCTAGACAGGTCTAGATGTTAATAAATAAAATATATAAATAAATAATACAGCAACTTAAAAAAACAAGAAGCAGTTACTGCAGGGCAATTAATGCAAGTCAGTCAATGTGAGGTGTTAATCTAGGTACTGGCCTTTAAACATCTTCAGAAGGAACAGAGGTAATGAGGAACCAACTACTGTGGAACCAGGATGCTGAAGCTGTAAGATCTTGTGCTATGAGATATGGACCTGTCAAACACACTGATGTTGAAAACCCTGATGTGTTGGAGGCAAAGGAAAGGTTTTTGAATTGGCAGATGTGAAAACTTTGGGAGGCTATATACCAGACATTAGCAACATCCTCATCATGAATGATCTGTAGAGGAGATTTGCAATATGAAGAAAGACCTCCAAAAAGACAACTACAGTAGTGAATTGTAGATAGAAATAACTTGGGGTTTTAGGGATTTTGAGCAGATTCTTTGGTCAGAAACAGTCATTTTCATCTGATGTTGTGGAGAAGAACTGTAGGATCTGGAGGTTGGTGTGATATGATCAGAGAGGTCTATCATCTAAAATCACTCCATGATTCCTAGTGGTGAGGAGTCTTCATCCAGGAAGAGATGTCAGAAAGACATTCTGGTATGTTGAAAACAGAACTACAGCTGTGTGTCACTAAGCCCTGAGATTTAGTATAAAAGGAGAACATGAGTGATTGAGTACTGACCCCGAGACACTCCAGTAGAACAGCGTTGTGTCATCAGCGTAGGATTGATAAGAGATGGCTCATGGCTATGAGACCTGATCACTGAGCCCTGAGATTTAGTAGAAATGGAGAACAGGTGTGGACTGAGAACTGATGCCAGAGGAACTCCAGTGTAGTTCTGTACTGATGATGAGTCTTCATCCATGAAGAGATGTCAGAGATGGACAGAGAACTGACCCCGGATACATTCTGCTAGTAAAGCTGTGAAGTGATGAAACTGAACCACTCCATGCTACGCTCCAACGGATGATTAATTACAACAAATAATCAACATTTCCAAAAGTTCCTTAAAATACAAATGCAGTTAATACGGTTGTTAATTGAAGGCAGTGCATCTGCCTTCTACCTTGTGACCCTGAGTGTGAGGAAGACTCTACATGAATTAAGGAAAGTATGATTAATAATCGTCATTATTAAAGGAGTTCAGCGCACGGTACGGACAGGTTGAGTGATGGTGCAGTGCTGATCGATGCCTGTCTTCAGCAGACCTGTGGTCGTGCGCTCGCTCTCGGCTGAAGAGGAACGAGAGGAGGAATGAGAGGAATGATTGTGGAGCTCTGAATTGCAGGTCTGTGCAGAGAAATGGCCCAAGGCTCTTCCACTCGCTAATCTTTATTTCAGCTATTATTAATATCTGACTCACAGCGGCAAACTCTCAGCACTGGAGTGGAGATCACAGAGTGGGGAATGTGGAGAAACTTTCACTTATGTATTCAATTGCACCACTTCAACAGTTCCAACAAAGTCCATTTCTACAGGAAATAGCCGAGAACAAACTGCGAAGAAATGACCAAACCGGACATTTAGGTTTCATGGAGATTTTCCTATGAAGTGTTGCACAAATGTTACGTAAATCTTTTTGTAAATCTCCATGTTCTGTGCCACGCTTCCTGTTGAATATGCAAATTTTATTTGGAGGTGTGTCTGTGCTGTTTTTCTGTGTAAAGAGAAAGAGTTATCTCTAATAACCCGTTGAGTGAGTGAGGTGTGTTTATATAAGTTACACATACTAACAATATCCCAATACTGAATGAGAAACCTGTCTCACACACACACACACACACACAGACTCACTTAGATAGAAAGCCATGATTCATCAACTAAAATATTGATTGAGCAGCCTGTTTGGTGTGAACAAAGGTGTGTCAACAAATCCATGAGTCAGGTTAGAAATCGAGATTAAAATATACAATATCGATGGATTATCTGACAGCAGATATTGTTTAAAGCTGCACATCTATATTGCACAACATCTCGCTGAGTTTTTCCATACATGCACTAGAAACACAACAAGGGTACTATGACGTGTACTAATTCCCACATAGCTTTAGTCTTCTTGTGTTGCAATATGAGACTTCAGGTGGTTTGACTTAGCAAACCCAAATGACCTTTAATATATTTCAGAAGAGATGTTTTCATTCATGACATGGCATTCTCTGTGGCAGTGTGTTCAAAAGAAATCTGAATCATGAGCAATAAGGCAATCATGATCAAGGTATGTCACCAGAAATGACATTTAATGTTTTGTGAATCACCTGATTACATTTTTGCTGTTGATGAATTATATAGCACATGCTATAAATAGTATAATGAGAGTGACTGAGATAATTTCAGCAGGGCGTGGCTGTATGACGTGGATTTTTATTTCAAATCACAGAGAAATATTTGGGAATATCTCTGTGATTATAACATTAGAATAACAATCAAGCTCTAGAGTCCAGATAAACATTATTACGGGCAGATTTAAAGCCATGTTCTGCACATTAAAATCACCTGCATGTAGTTCACACCTCCAGAAGTGAGCGGAAGTGTCTGGCATGCGGTTTCTCCTTAGCACTGGCTGTAACCATCACTGGTTCAATTGAACAATATGGATTCCATACTTAATAAAATAGCACTTGATCCAGCACATCTAAATCGAGATTGTCACATTGTAATCCTTGCATGGGATGTAGTAGAATGGATCATGCTTTCAATGACTTGTAAATAAAATCAATTTGACACGCTGTCTTGTAAAGAAAGCATGCGCAGTGTGTGAAGGATAAGCTGACCAAGCACTCTTCTGCTACACTAACAGAGAAACTTTAACTTCATTCATACTTTTATCCAGAAAATTTACACCGAGATAAACAGTGTTTCAGATTAAGATGCATCTCCTCCGATGTCCTTAGGTGTTGAGGACATGTTGAAACAGCATGCAGTGGGTGGAAACTGTTCCCTTGTGGTAATTGTAGCAGAAGATAATAGCTATTCTTGGGTTCATGGCCTAATTGCTCAAGTACGTACTCAGGACTGATTCCCGACTTGTTTTATAAGGACTGTCATTATCACAAGATTGTTTTCACACAGATTCATTTCATCTGCACTGTAGGTTCTTTCTCCATCATAATGAAACCTGAAACAGGTAGTAACATGACAACCAATCACTATATAGGACACCACGCCCTGAACAGATCGCCTTCTCGCTTGAGGTTCATCTGAGTTGAGAACGCCTGAGACTGCAGTGTTCGATTTTAACCTACATCATGCACAGGTCTTTTTCAGGTCAAATTTTTGTCACTGCTTCTAATAAATACATTTAATTGATGTTAGTTGTCTAATGTTAGTTAAGAAAGGAAGAAAGGTGCAGAAGGACAGTGTAGGATGTTATTATTTGTCCTAGTTGCAGCACATTTCTGACACTAACGCACTGGTACAGTATTTCTGTGTCGGTGATAAAGCACTTCGACACAATTCACACAACTTGAGACTGATATCGTGTCACATTTCTACTATACTCCAGGCTTTGATCTTGAGTCATGTGACCTCAGTCAGGAACACGAGTGAGCAGGAGCCATTTTAAGTAACAGTACAAACCACGTGTTTGGCATTGGTGAGAGATTTTCAGGTTTGTTGTGTTTCTGTGTGTGTCTGTGCGTCTCGTTGGGAACGCTGTCCTTTTCCCATGCCATGCCTCTGTGTACGAGTCTGGCTGCAGCTCAGCTGGTAGCTGTTAGCCACGCTGTCCATCACTGCAGCGCTCTGTGATCTGAGAGCGGCTGCAGCACCGAGCAGCTTGTGGCCTGTGTGGGTCAGCACGGAACAAAAAAACAGTAAAATAGAGGGAGAAGGGAAAAAAATGAACGCAGAGAGCCGAAGATTAAAGAGCTCAAGCTCCCGGACGCTCTGCGTTATTAATGCTGCAGCGACTAATTACACTGTTCAGTTCTGAAGAGCAATTTAAGATCGTTTAGCACAGACAACTCTGATCAAAGCTACAGAGAGAGCGAGAGAGAGAGAGATGGGGGAGAAGGAATGAAGAATTAATGATAGAGTGTGAAAGGTTCTCCTACTCCTTCTCAGCAACACACACACACACACACACACACACACACACACACACACTTATTTATAGGGAGGGTTCCTACTAGAACATATTCCATTTTGAAGTTCAGCCCCAAAATCATGATTTTCCATATAAAATAATAGGAATATTTAAAAATATTAATATTTCATGCCCAGTTTTAGCCATTAACATGCTTAATGTATCATTTAAAAGCAAACTTTCTTAGAGGGAAAACACCACATGATCTTACTAGTATAATGGATTAATTCATGTTATCATTCAATAATAATGATTTATTCTTCTTCTTCTTATTTTAATACTCTTTAGTTATCTGTGAGTCGCAGTGAATGACATCCAGCTAAGAAATAAAGGGACTGAATGAGAACTATTAGAATCTGCTATTTTTAAATAAAGTTTTTTTTTTTATGTTTAGTAGAATGAAGCTATTAATGTTTGTGAGTTTGAAAAAAAAAGTTAATTCTGGTCAGGTGACTCCTTTTCGGTCAGGTCAGGTGACACGGATTTTTGCTTTTCTCATCAGGTCAAGGTTTGAAAATGCTAAACTCTTGTTCTGGATTTGATGAGTATGCTCTGGAAGCTCAGGAGTGAGCGATGTGATGAGCAGTGTGAAAGTGGAACTCTCACCGTTCTGCGTCTCAGCTCTCCGTCTCAGCGGTTTTCATAGAGAAACGGTCTATTTCTGGAAAAGTGTGCAATTAAAGTGCACTCAGCTGAATCCAGAAGGAAGAGTGGAACATTCCTGCTCTCCTTTTTGGCTGCGTGCTGGAGTTCTGATGCTCGAATATCACGTAACATATAGGAGATAAGAAGATATGAAACCAGATCCTCATAATTTCAATCAGGTTCTTTCAGTTCTTCAGCACAGCTGAGAGTGTGATTAAATTAGCTGGATGTAGTCATCTGGGTAACGAGAAACGTACAGAGAAGACTTGTAACAAAAATTTTAATAATTAAATAAAAATTAAATAAACTGATTAAATTAATTTATACAAAAAATATTAGACTACTGTAGATTATGAAAAAAAAATTTTGCCACATTTTCTATATTTAATGTGCTGGACATAGCAAATTGACAGCCTGAAAAAAATAAACAAACAAACAAAAACCCCTTTGGTTTTTTATTTTTGAACCTTTTGATCTGAAAAAAATAAAAATAAAAATACTCTGCTCGATTGGATATCAAACAGTTGCAAACATCCCAAAAAATCTTTGTTAGTCAATACTTTGTGTGAGCTCCCTTTGCCAAGATAACAGTAAAGTAAAATGTAAAGCTTTCTCGCAGAGGCAGTCAGG
The DNA here is from genome assembly GCA_025728095.1 of Prietella phreatophila. Classification (NCBI taxonomy): domain Eukaryota; kingdom Metazoa; phylum Chordata; class Actinopteri; order Siluriformes; family Ictaluridae; genus Prietella; species Prietella phreatophila. The sequence goes on from JAOUWY010000075.1 coordinate 492,241, forward strand.
TTTTCATTTAATATCTGTTGATATTTGATAGTGTCCATGATGCCATGTATCCAAAATGTCCAGGTCCTCTGGCAGAAAACAGTCCCAAAACATTAAAGATCCACCTCCATATTTAACCGTGGGCATGAGGTACTTTTCCATAGGACTACCTCTCTGTGTGCTCCAAAACCACCTCTGGTGTTTATTACCAAAAAGCTCTATTTTGGTTCCATCTGACCCTAGAACCCGATCCCATTTGAATTAATTAATTTTTGGAAGTTGTTGTTGAATTTGTTATTAAGGCAAAACATTTGTAAACTCAGTTCTGCTCAGGAGATCTGTGTCCTGGACTAAAGAAAACATGACCATGGTCTGATCAGAGAACTCGGTAACGCACATAGGAAGAACAGGGTCCATTTTTTTGCTATAATGTTAGAAATTTATAGTGTACTCTGCATTATCTTCGCTAGATCACAGCTTAATATTCTCAAACCAGATATTATATCTTAATTATTTAATGAGAGAAACTGCAAGAAAATGACATGAATTTGGGAGCTATAAATATATAGATCTCTATTAGTGTTAGAGAAAATCTCTGAAATGACTTCACGCATACTTTGACTGTGTTTTGGTTAAATATTTCACACCGAGGAATCTGTTTAAACTTCCCATAAAGAATTTTTAAAGTTTTTGCTCTCTGGTAGCTCATAGTTGTCCTGTGACGTGAGTATAAGGACACAATGTTCCTGTGAAGACGCCACAGGTTCCTGCTTGAGGACACCATCTGAAACATGTCTCATGCACTATTCAGGAAGTGGAGTGTACTTAGCCTCGGGCCGGATCCGCCATAAGGAGCTAGCGTCTTTACACTAGGGACTCGGCGCCATTTACAGCACACACGGCGAGGAAAGATTTAACCCCACTGATCAATATTTCAGCATTTTAGCTCATCTCTACTCTGCCTGAGAGAAAATGGAAGACCTGAGCATGGTGTTAAAAGAATATTCTTAATATTTAATGAGGGCCACAGAAAGAATTAACCCACCATTGTCCTCAAGCTCATGCTAATGCTATGAAAAAATCACAAGGATCAAACTGGGATGTTAGCATGGATCAAATGTTTGTAAAGGAAGCTAAGAGAGAGGGCACTACTGAATGAGCCCTCGAACAATCTCTTTTGGAGTTTTCTGTCAGAAGAAAACAAGCACAGCTTCTCTGAGGCACACTTCACAGGAGGAGGATGCGAGACCTTAAAACAGGAGCAGAGGATTATGTAGACGTTTAGCCAGAGAGGATAATTGTACAGCACAGGACACTTGGAACAAAGTACTAATCAAATCGTCACATTGCATTAGAGTGATGTATAAGAGTGTAATCTGGAGCTCTAAATCAGAGATTAGAGTGATTAAAGCTTGCTGCGTGTGGCAGGGTTCTTTAGATCAGGACGTGTAGGATCTATCGTTCCTGACTGTGGCTTATCTCAGATCTCAATAGCTTTGGCTCACTGAACTCCCATTTTCCCTTTGATAATAGCAAAAAGAAAAAAGTTCATTTATTTTACTAAATGCAACATTTACTAAGAAGAAAAAAAAGATGCAAAACAACAACAACAACAACTGAACAAAAAATGTATAGTACCTAAGGTCTAAATGCTAGTGTAGAGCTGGAGTTGACAAAATGTAAAACTATCATAAATCTAAATTAGTATAATAAAATTAGTGTAAATCTGGAATCTAAAAAGTAAAAAAAAGTAAGATAAAGCTAGAATCTACAGTGCATATAACAAGCATAAATCTGGAATGTATAAGGGATACAACTAATTTTAATAGTGCTAACTAACTAATTAGCATAGTGCTAAAACTGACCAAATATAAAACTAGCACAAAGCTGGAATCTACAAACTGAAACCCCCCCAAAAAAACAGTCTTAATTCGGGTTTAAATCAGGTTTAAACACGGCAAACTGTTCGAGTCCGTATCACATGACCTCATTTGTAAATCTTTGGTATATTTGTTGACACACACACACACACACACACACCTACTTATGTTGGAGGTTTTTTCATGTACCTGTAGCCCTGTACATACATGTGTGCATGTGTGTGTGTGTGCATGTGTGTGCGTGTGCATGGGTGTGTGCATGTGTGTGTGTGCGCATGTGTGTGTGTATGCTTTAATGCGTGTATAGACTGGCCTGTCACACACAGTCCTCCCTTTGGTATGAACACTGTTCAGGCTCTCTCTCTCTCTCTCTCTCTCTCTCTCTCTCTCTCTCTCTCCCCTCTCTCTCACTCTCACACTCTCTCTCCCTCTCTCTCCCTCTTTTTCACACTCTCTCTCACTCCCACTCTCTCTCTCTCTCTCTCTCTCTCAGTTCAGTTCAGCAATGCTTTATTGGCATAAATGTTACACAGTCCCCTCCAAAAGTTTTGGAACAGCAAGGCCAATTCTATTGTTTTCACTTTACACTGAAGACATTTGAGTTTGAGATCAAAATATATTTCATCATATTTATGATCAGAATTTCAGCTTTCATTTCCTCATTCATCCATCTAGATTTGTTAAGGTGCCCTGTCCTCTCTGTTCTCTCTAAACTCCTCCCTACAGAGAGCCTACTCTGCCTTGCTCTGTCCTTCTTATTATTTGTGCTCCACTGAAGGGTTAGCTTCCATGCATCCGATGGTGATGAAAAGACTAAAAACCAATCCACCTTGTTGAGAACGAAAAACCCAGTGTTTGCTCAAAATAAACGCAAACTCACCTGGGTAGCCACCGAAACCGACTTCGTGAAACCGGCTTCAGGACATTCCAAATTGTTGTATTGGGTTTCCCAATGTTTGTGCAATGCCTCTGATAGATTTTCCCAATATTCTCAGCTTTAAATTGGCTTGCATAGACAGCTCTTTTATTTTCATGTTGATTTATCCTTTTAAACAACAAATACAGTCTTCACAGCCAAAACCACAGGCTTCAGCCCAAGAGGCCACACCTAGGCAACAAGAATCACCTGTCAATCGCATATATCTACTGTGTATTGTGTGTATTCAGGGTGTGTGCAGGACACTCTGTGTCTCACTGTGCCTCAGCCTGTCACATTGTGGCACATACTGAAGGCTGTGGTGAAGACTACTTCTCCTAAGATGATTTTGAATGTTCTTCTTCCATTAATTTCTTCCGTGTTTCTTTTGTGTCGATATTTTTCACAGTGGAGAAAGTGTAGCTTCCCCTGTCTCTCTCACACACATGCTCTCACTCTGTCTATCTCTCTCTCACTCTCTTGGTTGCTCTGTCTCTCTCTCCGAGTTAAACACACAGTGGAGATGAAAGTACTCGGCCCTGACAGGGTTTTTAATTTGTGGCCAGTTTGAGGTCCGCTGGAGGGTCAGGAGTGGGACACCAGGACTCCTGTTTACTGTCCAGCTGCTGAATAACATCTCTGATCTCTCTTTCTCTATCTCTCTCTCTCACACACACACACACACACACACACACACACAGCTGTGATTTAAAATAGAAACAGAAGCATGTAAGAGATTGATATTAATGCCTTTCATGTTTAATAGAATTGTATTCAGTATTTTAGTGCATTATTTTTTATTTATTTATCTCCATTAAGAGCTTCATCTTGGTCAGGATGGATCCTGGAACACTGGGCTTGAGATGGGACTACATGCCCGATGGGATGCCGCTGCAGGACACCATGAGCACCATGCACACACAAACACACCCATTCACACACCCATACATACACATTCACACTTTGGGGCCATTTCTCAAAGTATGTTTTTGGAGGTAGGAGGAAACCAGAGAACCTGGAGGAAATCCACAGGAACATGGGGAGAACATTAAACCCAGGATCTTGGAGCTGTGAGGCAGCAATTTTTATTATTATTATTATTAAATGCAGTACTAGGAGGAGGAGGAGGAGGAGGAGGAAGATGGGTGATGCTATAATAAACTATTTGTTTGTTTATTTGTTTGTTTATCCATTCCATTATGGAATCCATAATATGAGCCATAATAAAATTCAATTCAGTTCAGTGTTATCTGTACAGCGTGTTTAACAGTGGACGTTGTCCCAGAGCAGCGTTACAGAAATATATACATTCAGGATATAGATGTTAAATGTATGAATTTATCTCTAATGATCAGCCAGAGGAGACGGTGGTGAGGGAAAAACTCCCTGAGACGATATGAGGAAGAAAGCTTAAGAGGAACCAGACTTAGCGTAAGCATAATCATAAATAGCCTCTTTAGCCCTTTATTGTACAACATTTAATATCATTAACATTTATATGACTAGCATTTCTTTGTAACATGAGATTTTGGACATGGGTAAAGCACATTCTTCATGAGGAGACATTCTGTGTAGAACCATTATATTTCAACATCAATGACCTCATAAGTGGTTAACCAATCACATCCTTCTAATGTTCTGTTTCCTTCCACCCATCTGTGCATCCATCTATTCATTCTTCCATACCATCCATCCATCCATCCAGACAGCCATCTTGCTGTCCACTCATGAATCTGTGTTACTGTCCATTTGTCCAGCAATCTACTTCCATACTATCTTATTATATCCATCCAGATTACTGTCCATCCACCCATCCATCCATTCATAAATCACCACAAGATTCACCAAATCTCTTTTATACTTAGTTGTTTATTATTATTATTATTATTATTTCTCAAATATTAAATTATCCACAAAATAAAATAACTTACACATTTAAACTTAAAATATTATACAATTTTAAATAAGAAAAAAATACCCTAAAGAAATGTATATTGCGACGGAGGCAGAATTTCACGTCAGTCATTTGTGGAGAACAGAGCTGCTCCGAATGTGCAAACAGTTCCACTGAGGACGACGTGGTTCGTCTGAGACATGGAACGTCTGAGACACGGAACGGAGGATAAAATCAAATGCTTAGTGCTTTTGCCGTGAACCGCAGTGAACCGTGAGGAGCTGTGTGTGTTTGTTTTCACCAGCAGAATTCCCCTTGGCCTTTGGACGGGTTTCCCCACTCACGCTCGGCATGCAACAGAGATTACAGCACAGCCGAGGATTAGGGGTTCATCCGTGGAGTAAAGATTATGGTTCTGAGAATCATCATAGTATTTAATGGAGAAAGTGTTCCTCACAGGTTCATGCTTCCATCACTATGAAGCATAACTACCTGATGACTAACAGCTAGGTAATCAATTATGTAATGAGTACAGGTGTTTCATAATATTGTTTATGCTAGAGAAGTAATAATATCCATAAGCCTTGAGTCCTGAATGATGAATCTGTGCTTCTTAACTGGGTGCCAATATTTACGATCAGGTTAAAAACAGCATATAACACTGGCTTCATGTGGTTGTTAGCTAGGACGGGAAGTTAGCTCCTGAGAAAATGGCGTGATGGGGAATTCTTCAGTTGTTAAAGAACCCTTAAAGAATCCTTGAAGAGCTTGAAGGGGTTTTATGGCAAGCATGCTACTCTGGAACTTATGCAAATTTCACCCTGCATGTGATAAACTACACGACTGCTAGCTTTGTGGAGAAGCTCCTTACAAACTGAACATCAAGGTTTCCATGGTCATCACTGATAATTACCATGGCAACACTAATTACGGGGCGGTACAAACGTTATGGAAAATAAAAATATCCATACAGGAAAATGGCATGCATATTGCTGGTTTGTGTCTGAATTTCTGTGGGTGTGGCTTACAGTCCTGAAAATCACCAACAAGTTTGTGTTACACGTAAATGAAAGTGTTAAATCATATAAACATGGAGGAATAAACCAAAGACTCTGTGATAAACATGGTGAATCTTTTTTTGTCGTCTTCGTCCTGTGAACCAGAGAGTCACTCACCTCCACTGCCGCTATATTGAGATCTTTACAGATAAACATTAAAAGTTAGTGATGTTATTGAACGCTCTCTCATCCACAATATATTATTTGTATTAATAACCTTACAGTATCTCACGAAAGTGAGTACACCCCTCACATTTGATGATAACTTTTCATGTGACAACACTGAAGAAATGACACTTTGCTAGAATGTAAAGTAGTGAGTGTACAGCTTGTGTAACAGTGTAAATTTACTGTCCCCTCAAAATAACTCAACACACAGCCA
>JAOUWY010000075.1:602743-613800 GCA_025728095.1 Prietella phreatophila
TGTGTGTGTGTGTGTGTGTGTGTGTGTGTGTGTGAGAGAGAGAGAGAGAGAGAGAGAGAGAGAGAGAGAGAGAGAGACTCACAGCTTCTCAGTGGTTCGGGGTTCAATTTGTTTCATTTCACAAACACACTCAGAAATAAATCTGCTGTTGAGCTCACTTCAGTTTACAACTTTACAAAAGGCCAATATCATCTATTTACACCACGGCGCTGCTGAGTCCTGGATCCTGATTGGTCGTCAGGTGATAAATTCTCTAGAACAGCGGCTCTGACAGTAGCACAGGTTTAATATTAATGTGCTCGTTCTAATACGTTATGGTTTCTATAGTAACGGCTTGTTCACAGATGCGTGTCCAGCGCACGCTCCACTGATAATAAACGGATATTAAAATGTGTGTAATCGTTGATACGGTGAAGGAGAGATGTGTTTATGTAGCGTGTAAGGAAGGAGTCTCCAGTGTCAGCGCTCTGTAACAGTCAGAGGTGAAGCTGTAAGTTAGAGCGCAGTTCATGATCCATCCATCCATCCATCCATCTTCAACCGCTTATTCCTTGTTCAGGGTCGTGGGGAACCTAGAGCCTATCCCAGGAAGCATCGGGCACAAGGCGGGGTACACCCTGGACAGGGTGCCAGTCCATCGCAGTTCATGATGTTAATTGTTAATATCTTCTAACGTCTTGCTTCTAATCAAGAAGCAGAATGACTGGCAGCAGATTGCTTCACTCGGTTCAGTGACGGTTGGAGGAATACGGCGTGTTTGAGCAGCTGACGATGGAGGTGTAGTGGTTTAAAAAAGAAAAAAAAAGATAATTGACTAGTCCCCATGGTTGTTTTAGTGAAAGTAAAATACAAAGAGGTGTAAAAGGTCACATTGATCATTTGAAAAGTTCGATCAATACTACCTGCCTTTAGAAAACTGGGTATGTTACCGTAATGCTGTTTTTAGTCCTACAAAAATATATGGCTGGCAAAATGAAACTTTTCCCACCTTTTTTTCTATAATAACCATCCCTGGCTATGACTCATACAGAACTGCTTAAGAAATGTTTTTGTTTATTGCTTTATTGCAGACAGATCTCACATTGTGTTCTTTATTAAACCATTGTGTTTGTAATTATCGTACGTGTAATAGTGATTACAGGACCTCATTTCGAAAAATACCCTGACAATCAAAAACTTCAAGCATCAAAAGTTTGATACGGAAAACATTTCGGCAACAATTCACACATCCGTACAGTAGATCTATATCTCTTCCAGTCTCAGGACATCACTTTTAAATTAGACCGCGGTTTTCTTGGGGAAAAATTCTAGCCTTATAAAGGATTTTCCTGCCCGAGCTTTACTCTCTTTTCTGGAGATTTTATCTGTTGTAAAAGAGAACAACAGACCATGAAAGGCTATGTTATTGCGCTGAATATGGAAACGTGTATGGATGATATACAGTGGTGCTTGAAAGTTTGTGAAGCCTTTAGATGTTCCTATATTTCTGAATGAATGTGACCTAAAGCATCATCCGATTTTCACACGAGTCCTAAACATAGATGAGGAGAATCCAGTTAAACAAACGAGAGATTATACTCGGTCGTTTATTTATTGAGGAAAATGATCCAATATTACATTTCTGTGAGTGGCAAAAGTATGTGAACATCTAGGATTAACAGTTAATGTGAAGGTGAGATTAGAGTCAGGTGATTTTAATGAGAGGGAGGATGATCAGGTGTGCAGAAATCAACACCAGGAACATTTCTGATTGTGTAAATGAGTAAGTTTACTTTTATAGGCTGATATCGTTTATATGAGAATAAAGGGGTTGAATACTTATAACCCCAACATAAATCCATCCATCTTCTACTGCTTACTCCTTTTCAGGGTCACGGGGAACCTGGAGGCTCTCCCTGGGAGCATCGGGCACAAGGCGTAACCCCAACATCTTTCATGTAATTAATATAAATCTAGATTGTTTTAATTAAATGTTTTTCTGCAAAGTGCTCTTCTTCTACAGTTTGCGCTGTGGAGTTGAATTAGTTGCATCATTTATATGTCACTTTGCTCATGGCTGATTGGTCCAAGTTGGGTTTGAGTTCTCTTACCCAGAACAGAACCTTCCGCGGAGAGTAAGTTACTATGGCGATAAACACTGGTAAAAGCCAAGCCACTTTCATGGTACCTGAAACCCAGCATTGGCACAAACTAAGCTGAAACTTCCCTCACTAGCCACCTAAACCAGCTTCCTGGTACGGCCAATGGTGTCGATCGAGGTTGATTTATTTATGTCTGCTTCACTGATACAGCCATAACATTCATCTTCATCATCATCATCATCATCACTAGCAGCGACTGAGAAGGAAATTCAGTAGCGGTGCTCAAGGTTGCCAGATGTTAATTAGTCCTATCCCTGAAAGGTTCTGGAAAAAAGATTTTCTTTGTTTTGTTTGTGTATGCACAAGAGACAAGTTCTCCATGGTCATGCACACATTTCTGATGTGCAATATCTTCAACTTGCACTTGCACTTTGCCTGTTTGTGGAAATTGATTGGATTTAATTCTGATTATTTGCTCTTAAACAAGATCTTAATGGCCTCAGATTATATTTAAACGAACCCTAAAAAAAAATACCTGCAGTTTTTTCCATACACAACCTAGTTCCCAAACTACCCCAATTCAGTGGAAAAACCATGACCCTGGCAACCCGGGCAGCAGTAATAATCATGGTCCTTGTGGATTACTTTTTATCAATAATTTTCCCTCCAAAATATCTTCATGTAAAATGAGAACAAATTACAGACAGAACTGCTCGGTGATTTGAAGGTCAGAGCCGAGTCTTTCCACCAGGCTTGCTATTCAAGAGACACGACATGATTAGAAAAATTACAAAGCATGGACAGTGATGCTTATCTGTCTTTCTCTGTGTGTGTGTGTGTGTGTGTGTGTGTGTGTAGTCGGTGTGTAACCCAACGTCACACTGTGTTCAGTGATCCTAATTTTTCAGTTTTTTTGTAACAGAAGTGAAGAAGCAGAACACACTCACATATATTTCTAACCGAGTAATCAGATAATCCTTATTGTATTTCCTGACATAGCGCAAAGCACAGCATCAGAAATGGAAAATCCATGATCAGAACAAAATGATGGAAATCACTGGGAAACTGACCACAGGCTCAGTAACACAGATCCACAGACGAGACTTGACGATCGCACAGGAAGTCAAACAGGAAAATGAACGATGAACAAACAGCTGGACACAATGAAGTAACATGCTAATCACAAAATAGGGGGTGGGGACAGGACCAGGAAGTAAAACCTGTAAAACATATCCCAATAAGAGCATGTGATGCTGGGAGAGTCATGACATTTTCATATTTGGATTTAAACCAGAAACATTAGTAGCATTTTTGCATAATGCATACAATCAGGAACATTTTAACGGAAAAAAGGGAGATAAAAAAACGTATAATAACTTGGTTGCATAAGTATACACACACCTAAACTAATACTTTGTTGATTTTATTACACCACTCAGTATTTTTAGGTAAGGGTCTATCAGCGTGGATAATTTTCCCACTCTTTCTTCCAAAAACATTTCAGATCCATCGAATGGTGAGGGCATCCCCTGTGCACTCCAGATGGTGAGGGCATCTCCTGTGCACTCCAGATGGTGAGGGCATCTCCTGTGCACTCCAGATGGTGAGGGCATCTAATGTGCATTCCAGTTGGTGAGGGCATCTCCTGTGCACTCCAGATGGTGAGGGCACCTCCTGTGCATTCCAGTTGGTGATGGCATCTAATGTGCATTCCAGTTGGTGAGGGCATCTCCTGTGCATTCCAGTTGGTGAGGGCATCTCCTGTGCATTCCAGTTGGTGAGGGCATCTCCTGTGCATTCCAGATGGTGAGGGCATCTCCTCTGCACAGCCTGATTCAGGTCACCCCACAGCTTTTTAGTTGGATTCAGCTCTGAACTCTGGCTGGGTCTTTCAAAAATACAGATCTTCTTTTGGTTAAGCCATTCCTTTGTCGATGTGGATGTATGCTTTGGGTCTGTGTCCTTCTGAAAGGTGAAATTCCTTTTCATTTTCAGATTACTAGCAGACACCTGAAGGTTTTGAGTAAAATCGACATATTTGAGGCGATTCATGATTCCCTCCACCCTGATAAAAGCCCAGCTTCTGGCTGAAGAAAAGCAGCTCTATAGTATGATGCTGTCACCACCATGCTTCATGGTGTTTGAATGGTGTTTGTTTGGTGATGTGCATTTTTGCACTGAACATACCTTTCAGAATTATTATACCTTTTGGAATAAGGTATTCTCATCAGACCATAACACATTTTTCCACATGGTTTTGGGGTGATTCATATGAGCTTGGATGTTTTTCTGTGAGAAAAGTTAGTTGTTGTCTTGTCCTTTTGTAAATTTTGGAGGGACGTCCTGTTCTCGGTGATGTCACTGTGGTGCTACATTTTCTCTGTTTGTCTAATGTTTTGGAAATTGTTTCATACCCCTCTATTGGTAGATACTTTTCCACAGCGAGATATCACACATGCTCTGTAAGCTCTTTGAAGAACATGGAAACATGGAGATGTGAAGAAAATCCTAAAGAAACAATTGGTCTTTATTTGGGGTTAATCGGAATAATTTCATTGATGACTGTTGTAGGATAATTATTTTGGACGTGAGTGTGAATGTGATTGGTTCATTATGAACACAGCCATACCCACAATTATAAAAGGGTGTGCACACTTATGAAGAACATAAATTCAATACGATATCAAAAGAAATGAAAGGAATGAGAAATAAATAAATACACAGAGCATCACTTGTTGTAGTAGTCTGTATCACCGCTGAGTGTGTGTGTGTGATATTCAGAAATAAAGAGAGAGAAATCAGCATGGAATTAACCAAATAGAATTTCATTTAACTCCTAATTCTTGACTCGAGTCCTCTGAGCCTGTGAGATTGAGGCCATTGACTCTCGATTAGTACAAATTCAATATATTAGCGTGTATAGATTACAGTGTCAGGGCTGTTTAAGGCAGACATACCGTTAGAGCCGGGATGTTGAAGTGAAATCGAGCAAACTCAGGAGAGGGGTGTGATCAAATCCACACATATAATCATGTAGAGGTTCATTTCTCCAACCAAATCAACACAAAGCCCATTTGACATAAAACTACACCTGATCTTGGCATGGCAGCTTCATCAAGTCCGCACACAATATGGCCACCTTGGACTTCATTTCCCATCAGTCTATCACATGACCATGTCACATGATCTTGCCAAGCTGATTACACTCACCTGTTCTGTGTGTCCATTTGATTAGTGTTTCTGAGGGTTCTTCGTTTCATGGCTGAGCGTCTGATGTGTGTTGTTTGTGTCATGCTGTGTTCTTCATGTTCTCCTTTCGTTCATTTCATGAACTGTTTTTTCACTTTGTGAAGCTCCACCTATTAATGAAGCCATTTATTTTGATTAGAATGTAATTTATGGATCTTCTGTACTCACTTCTGGTTTCTCCTCCACAGTCGTCTCTTCCTCGAGCTTTCTCCCGCCGTGTGTACAAATCCACTCTGCTCTCGCAAACACAGGTTTTGGGTTCGAATTTAAAAAACTCCTCCCCAGAGCCGTGCTGATAAAAATGTAATTCTGATAACGAGAGTCAGGCGGAAAATATAATAAATATCTGCTTTTCTCAGGAACACAGTCGATTAGAAAACCCTGTGGATAATCTGTGTGTACTAATAACAACAACGCCACATCTGATTTATTATTCAACGTGTTTGTGTTTATTTTCTTTATAAAAAGGAGGTTAATTAGTTTGAGAATTGGGCGTGGCTAATATCCACTCTCTGTGGAGGAGACGAATGCATCATTACACATGAATAAGCATTGAGATTGATTTTTTTGTTTTCTTTTGCTCTGTTAATTTGTTCATGAATTAATTAGCGATTAGCTTTGCCAAAGAAAAACAAGAATGTTCCATTCAAATGATTCATTCAGCTCAGGCAGGACAAACCCTGAACGGTGCAAACATATGGCCTAGCAATTTTAAACTGTATTTAATTACAAATACTGGATTTATTTCGAAACCAATTTTTGACTTATTTGCAAAATACCGGATTTGTTTGCCCATAAAATGCTTCACGCTTCCTAGAAGCTTCTTCAGCCTCGTCTGACCCTCGGAACTGCAGCGGTTCCTTTAATCGTGTAATCGTAATAGTATTTATTAGTGTTTAACTACAACTCCAGCAGAAAGGTCACTCGATGACATTTATAAATTTGTTTTTAAGCCAAAAGCCGAAAATAAATGAAAGGAAATGTGACAGAAAGTTGCAGGAGTTGAGTTTATAGCGTTTCAACTTGGCATTTCTGCTTAATTATGTTTTTAAAATGTCACAGAAAATTGAGTAATGCTTCATCACGTTTCTTTCTGCAGGGACTGAGACGTCTCTAAACTACCGACACACACTTTACAAAATGAACACCTGAGCACGAGTTAATTAGGAAACGTAACATCGCCTTCATTTCCATCTTTGTTTAATGCTGTGTTAAATAGATCCACTGATAAAGCCATGATGCTTCCCTCACTTAGCTGAATGCTAATATAATCAGAGGATTGTGAGGAATCGAATAACTACACACTCAGGTCTGATCTAATCTGATTACAGCAGCCAGCCCAGTCTAATCTCATTATTGTGTCGAGCTGTTATCAGATCCCCAGCTTCCATCAGACAGAACCTTCCATTGTGAAGGAAAACAAGACAAAACGTCAATACAGGATTATTTTCACAATTATATTTGACGTATGAAACATGCTAGTTAATCTTTGCAACCTAGCTATATTAGCTCAACAATTTGAGTAACCATTAACTCAACTATTAACTCATTAATAACTATTACGCTGTGCTCACATTAGCAAGCATCAACGTTTCTTGCTTGTGGGTGTGGCCTGTCATTCACACCTCCGAGGTTGCCAGATTTTGCCTTTGAACATAAACAATCTTTAAAATAATAATAATTTAAAAAAAAAACATAACAGGAATATAAATTGTAAAGAAGTTCAAAGGAAGCTGTTTTTTTTCCCTTTGCTGTTTTCCTGTGAAAAAAACAAGCCCACAATTTGTCTCTGATTTAGATATGAAAAAAATAAATCTTCTTTGAATGAGTCTGTATTGGTCACATACACTACAGCACGGTGACATTCTTTTCATCACATACCCCAGAATGTTAGGAAGTTGGTGTGAGTGCAGGAGAAGCCATGATACAGCACCCCCTGGAGCAGAGAGGGTTAAAGGTCTTGCTCAACGGTCCAACAGTGGCACTTTGGAAGTGCTGGGGCTTGAACCCCTGACATTCTGATCAGTAACCCAGAGCCTTAACCTCCAAGCCACCAATTTTAGTTCTTTTAGTTTTAGACAAACTCCACCCCTGTGTGGTAAGTACACCATAACTGTAGTGCTTCTCAGTAAACAGGCTTGAGGAGTGTGGGTAAAGCTTTCGGGTTATTATTGTTTGTCGAGCTGTACATGGTTCTCTGTGATCTATTAAATGACGTTCAGGGTTGAAGAGAATAAGTCAAAGCTCACTGGAGATTTCTCTCAGCTCTGTAATTGTTTTATTGTTTTCTCAATGTCTCTCTTGAGATGAAGCATCGTTGCAGGAGTGTGTGAAAGCAATGTGGCCGTTGCAGCGCTGCTCGAGTGTGTTGATTGAGTCGAATATGAGTGTGTGCTGAACGAAACGCAAGGCCTCTCGATGCCTGTTGAGGTTTATTCGATTTGAGCTCATCACTGTTTAGCGTTTTAGTCAGATTTGAAGACGAGGCCGAGGGGATGGCGAGAGCACTAATGAGTTTGGGGAATTCTCACATTTAATTATCATTTCAGGAGTTGCACCACCGCCTATGAAAATATATTCACACTGTGAGTAGCTGCTGTCCGGTGAGTTCAGGGTGTATTCACACCTCACACACAGTGTTCCCACTGCCTTACTGAAGAGCACTGACTGTAGATTGTCACAATACTCTAGAACTAATAGAAAAATTATATTTAAACAAGGGTATTATTCAAACTGTTGTGCTGTTCAAGATGGTGTGATGAAGTGGAGTTACTGTAACCATCCTTAACCTGATTATTCTCCTAGAACAGCACGTCCCTAAGTGTTTTATTCCTCTTACACCACAGCAATTTACCAATGATTACTATTGTTATTGATTAAAAAAAAAAAAACCACCGTACTTTTTATCCGTTTATAGTTGCATTCATTTTGTGTTGACCAAGTTAGTTCCTGTTCTCACTTATGTTATAGCAGCTATAAACAGTTCCCTCTGCAGCCTCTCCGACTCTTACAAGTGTTGACACTGGAGACTCCTTCTATAAATGTTAAATAAGCATCTCCGTGCAGAAAATTTCACCCTATCAACAATGGTTAAAATCGGTTTATGTGGAGCATCCGCTGTACACGTCCAAATCCCAGTGAACGAGCCGTTACTATAGAAACGATAACGTATTAGAACAAGCACATTAATATAAACCTGTGATTCTGTCAGAGCTGCTGGTATAGAGAACTCATCAACACCTTCTGACCCAATCACAAACCAGATATACCGCAGCGCCGTGGGATAAACAGCCTTAAACTACAGACACAGTTTCTGTCCTGAGTCAGTCAGTCGACACCCTGCTGCCGCCTCTGAATACTCACCTGGGCTAGTCAAAAACGTAACCCAGTATGACTCAAAAACAGTGCACACCTGCACAACACTTTATTTATGGAATCTTTAGCTTAGAGCTGCAACCACTGATCCATGCCATCCCTCATAAACATGACAGAACATTTGAGATTAAAATATTTATGAGACGGACATTTGTAAATAAATTCCTCATTTGGTGCATTTACAGCATTTAGCCATTCATACCTATGATGGTCTGGTGTACCATCCAGGATGTATTCTCACCTTGTGCCCAGGGTTTCTGCGATAGCTCGGGATACATCATGACCAAATTCATAACATGAACTTAGTAAAAATAGATCAGGGTCTATGAATTGCATCAAGATATTAGAGAGGCGTTAGTTCAACACGTTAGTGAGGGGCTTGTCTTCTCACTTCCTTTTTTCCCCATTTAGTTCTCAGTTAAGAGTTTAACGAGAGGTGGGTTTACAATGCTACAGTACATCGCAGAATGGAGCATAAATACTGCTTAATATGCTTCTTGTGTAGGCAGGATCTTCGTAAAGATAATCATAGCTAATGTCTTAAATATCGCAAATATATATATTGTGGACACACGCCTGTGTGCGCTAATGGAATTACTCTGTGCTTACAGCGTGGAATTCATTATGCACTGATTGTGTTTTAATCTGCTGTGCTGTGTTGTCATATAAGACATGGACATTGTGAAATGCATTACGGCGATTTGACACATTTGAACCGAAAACAGTTTTAATTTGTATAATTATTAGCGTGTCATTAAGACAGGAAGATGATTAGCCCAGAAACATGACTGCGGTTCTTATCTGTAGTGATGAGAAGTGGATTATGGTGATGGTTCTGCTCAGCCTGCTGTGGATAATTACAATTACTGTAATACATTGTAAAGGAAACTCTGGTTAATTAACTCCGATTAAAAAACCACTACCATTCTGTAATGAACAATGAACATGTGGCACAGCAGCCTGTTTTATTACCAAAATCGATTCATATTTTAAAATGGGTGTCGGTTAGGCTTATTTATTTTCCCCCTCACAGTCTGAGATGTTGTTTCCGGACAGTATCAAGGCTCATGGGGTTTTATCAACATGCCTGGGGTTTCTTATAAATACAGAACACAAACTGCTGGTGTATCTCCAAACACACAAAGCCCTGAATTTCTCGAACAGCTAGACCTATGCATTATTCATTCCCACATTTTCACAAATCATGTTTCACAGCTATTCAAGGAGGAAAAACATCTCCGTAGTGGTTGTTGTTGCTGCTGCTGGTTTTCTCATCACGCCGGCTTTCGCAATGTCAAGAATGCGAAAAGTCTTTACTCATCGGATAACGCAAGGACATGAGAACTAAGAGCGCTGGGTAAACAGCACATCTGGGGACTCCTTTACACTGGATACTGCTTCCATAAATGTTAAATGTCTCCTTATAGAAAACTTCAACAATTTAATTATTATTATTATTATTTCATGTTCTACATATTTTCCAGATTATTTGTAGCAGTAAGAAGAAGAAAAAAATGCATGATGCAGATACATCAGCACAGCTGCACCAGGTGAGGAATGCTACGAATAATGCAAAGAGGTGAAAAATGCAGCTACTCATTCATCTCTGTATGAGTGTTTATTTCCACCAATTTTATCCTCTGTAACTACACCACCAACTTCACATCAACATCTCCACCAGGAAGGGAGTGAGTATCAGACCCGCTTCTACAAAATGACGCCCACTCACTAAAATCATGATTCTGTGCGAGACTCAGATTGCACCGCCAGGCCGATTACAGTGCCACGCAGAGATGGTCTCCGAGGTGCTGGTTTACTTCTCTGTGTGAGTCACAAGCTCAGAACCTGTTTTAGCATCACCCCAGCCTATCAGGTTAAGATTACTTATGTGCTCATTCTAATCCTTTATCATTCGTATAGTGAAGCTTCATTCACAGGGACTTGTACAGTGGAAAGGTCCACGCCAATCTTCAGCTAATCAGTAACATGGCAAGCTGTTTTTTTTTTTCTCCTTATTAACTTCACGAGGGGCGCATGGTGGCTTAGTGGTTAGTACGTTCGCCTCACACCTCCAGGGTCTGGGGTTCGATTCCCACCGGGGCCATGTGTGTGTGGAGTTTGCGTGTTCTCCCCGTGCTGCGGGGGTTTCCTCCAGGTACTCCAGTTTCCTCCCCCAGTCCAGAGACATGCATGGTAGGCTGATTGGCGTGGCTAAATTGTCCGTAGTGTATGAATGAGTGTATGAATGAGTGTGTGTGTGTGTGTGTGTGTGTGTGTGTGTGTGTGTGATTGAGCCCTGCGATGGACTGGCATCCTGTCCAGGGTGTACCCTGCCTTGTGCCCGATGACTCC
>JAOUWY010000075.1:658764-670169 GCA_025728095.1 Prietella phreatophila
ACTCACTACTTTACATTGTAGCACAGTGTCATTTCTTCAGTGTTGTCACATGACAAGATATCATCAAATATTTACACTAATGTGAGGGGTGTACTCACTTTTGTGAGGCACTGTAAGCCAAACACACACTACTTGATTTTATTTCACATCACTGAACTCAAAACATTTTTCATTTACCGTGACAGAAACCAGAGAACACAGTGACTTAGTGGTTAGCACGTTCGCTTCTCATCTCCAGGGTTTGGGGTTCGATGGCCCTGTGTGTACGGTGCTTGCATGTTCTCCCTGTGCTGCAGGGGTTTCCTCTGGGTATTCCGGTTTCCACCCCAGTGCAAAATGTCCGTAGTGTATGAATGAGTGTGTGAATGTGAATGAGTACATGTATTGGCACCCTGTCCAGGGTGTACCCTGCATTGTGCCCCATGCTCCTTGGGATCGGCTCCAGGTTCCCCACAACCCTGCAGGATAAGCGGTAAAGAAGATGGATGAATGACAGAAAGCAAGGACTCTGCATCTTCCAAGCAAGAAAACTGAGCTGACCAAAACATTACTAATGTGAGACGGACAGAAGGAGCCGAGGCTTCCAGGGAGGTAGTAAAGGTTGGAGAGCTCAAAACACCTACACCACGTGCATGAGTTTGAGTTTTGCACTTGTACACCCTGACAGTCAAGTTTAACCAGGAGCAAACATCATCTCTCTCTTAAAATAGCAAAGACCATAAAACAGGAAACGTATCCATAAACAAAGATCTGCAAACCATGGCAGCAGTACCCAGGGATAACACAAAACAGAGACTGTAACAGGCACTGTTACAGGCACTGTAACAAATACTCTTAACAGAAAACCATAGAAGAACTCAAGTTCACGGTAAGGTAATGGGTAAAAACCCCTCAGTCTCCAGGGGAGATGAATGTTTTCAGTGTCCGCTCTGTGCCTACATCTTTTATTCTCAAGATGCAGAAATACTTCTCTATATTCCGATATGTTTGCACTCAGTTCAGTGTGATGGATTATGCAGTGCTGTCGCTGGTGGCTGTGTTCGCAAAGTGTGTATTCAGAATAAAGTGGAGCACAGTGTGTCAACTTTTGCAGAAACCCTAAAGCTCTGTTTTCTGCTGATGGAACTTCACTGATGTTGTATTATTATTATAATTATTAATTTGGTCCTTTTTTTCACCTCTGCTGCTGCAGGATGATCTCTGGGTGAACTACAGTAGGTCAGTTCAGCATGTATACACCACCTGAGTGGAAGAAAACAATACATATCTATTACAGTCTGTGAATTGAAGGAAGAGAAACTAAGTAATGGAAGCACCCAATTTATAGGAGGTTACATTTCCCAGAAATCCCAAGCATATTTTCTAGCTATAAAGAGCTTTGTGATGCCCTGGAGGCTGGAGCTGCTGTTGTTCTTAGTTGGGTGCTTTACCCGTCATTAAGAGAGAGAAGTGGCCTCATAAGAAGAGAGGCATGGACTCTCAGATCCCTATAGAGTACTTAAATATAGAGCTGACTCAGCAGTATCTCGCCCACAGAGCATCTGATGCCTACTGAGGTTGCACAACCATTCATTTTTACCCGTCAGCTTGAAATTTGTCGGCTTCTCCATAGCTCTCCAAAGAAAAAACTGATTCACGACATTGCTATTTCATACCGTTTTATTAGTGCAGTAAACTGCCGAAAAACAGCAGCAAAGAATGCATCCAACTGCACTTTTCAGCAAACTACACAACCACCCACGGGCTAGAAATGACATTTCCCGCTTCAGTGCTTTTAACGCTACACTGCTTTTAATGCTACAATGCCATAATTGTGCAAAAAAACTCCAAAAAGCAATGTCTTGAAGGTTTTTTGACCATGTTAATCTCTACACTCAGCAGCGTCCAAAAAGGAGTCTGGATGGGACTCGTTGCACGGGCCACTTATCTCATTCTAAACTAGCTGAGTGGGAATTGATAGCGACGTGCAACCCGAGGCTCTGAAAGCACTTTTTGGCACAGTGCTGGGCACGGTGGAATTCACTCTGCCACTGTTCACATATTTCATTACGCAAACCTCACAGTTAATACAAACTGAAAATGAAAGTGAACGTTCCATTAAAGAAAAAGAAAATAAAGACTTTTCCCAGTATAGTCTTACACAATATGCAGTTGACTAAAAATTCATGTAAAAACTATTCTCGCATATTTTTCAGGGTAACACCGTAGCATTGTTTACTATGTGCACTTGACAGTTCTATGTAGAACCCTACAATTGAGGGTTTCCCCTGTTCTGAAAAAGGTTCCATACAGAACCCCTTTGGAACATTTCACCTTTCAGTGAACCCTTGAGAAACCCTGTTTGGGTTTTTTTATTGCACCCTCTGTAAAAATGTCACAGAATTCTTTCACTTATTTATGTTTTGTTTATTCATTTTGGTAACCAGGCCGAACTTACATCAATCAAAACATTTACACTACTAGAAAATATTTTCTTTTAGCATTTTTCAAATGGTTCTTTTTAGTAGCCTGAAGGTTCTTGTTTGCAATACTTTATGACATGGAAACTTTGTTGTAGGTTTCTACATATGAACTATAAGAGTTCCCCCAAAGGGACAACCAAAAACAACCCTAATGGCTCAAGAGTTTTCTTGGTATTCACAAACTAACTAAAATGTAAGATGATAATGCTAACAAAAATTTGTAAAAAAAAAAATTCTGTGTTTAAAAGCGAGTGTTTGCCAGTATGAAACTTGACCTGTGGGGTTACATGAAGATGTAACCTGGTTAGATTTTCACACGTGATCTTCAACACCCCAGTGACACTGAAACCAGAGCACACACTCACTATGCTATCATTAATTGAAATCGTTCTTGCATACAAACTCTATGTATCTTCTCATGGCTTGCTCGTCTCTTCAGTGAGCTCCAGTGGTCAGTGGTAGAGGGAGTGGGATGAGTTGATGTGTGTCTCCCCTTGCAGTGTAATGGTTCCGTCTCTGCTCCACTCTATATAGGCTGATTGGATCCTGCGGATGTTCGGCTACAAATCAGAGCTCCATTCACATCCAGAAATCGTCCCAGGAGTCAATGTGATAGTGATCTCAGCCCAGCGTGAATACATTTAGTCCTGCTTCAAATATGGCGCTGGAATAAATGAGGGACTCCACTAATGGAAATTCTCCACTGGACGTCTTATTTTAATGCTAAACTTGGCTCAGTGTGTGTTTGGAAAATCAGATTTATACGTACAGAATATTTCTCTCCAAAGGTTTCTAAAGATATCAATGTGAATGTGAGTGTGCAAAGCATGTGCTCTTTCTCGTCTGGCCTTTCTGTTCTGAATAAATTCCTCTGATGGAGATGATGGAACATCTGCTGGTCTACAGGGGTTTTTTTTATGTTAGTTCTTCCTCTACTTTAAGTCATGGTTAGCACACCTTTTTGTGAGCCAACCAAAATGTCTATAATGTGCTCCTGATCATGGAGGCTTCTGAGTGGTGGTTTCATTGATTGGGAACATGCACTAGGCAGAGACCATGGAAGGGGTGATAGTCTTCCACTTAACCAGTTTTAACATGGCTGCAAAGTCAGGATGCCACCCAAGTTCAATCCCAGGTCAAAGGTCACAAGCTAAACAAGATGGTGCCGTGCTAGTGATAGCCGATTATGGCAGCTACTGTCTTGAGAGATGTTATATCTCACCTATATTACTCAAGTGTAATGTTTATGCAACTTGTAGTACCAGCTATCAAGTGTACCTGAACTAAATACCCTTCCAGAAGAGATGATCTCTGAGGATACTGCTGGGACCCCACACTGAAACTTCAATTCCACAAAGCCCTACTCCACCACTCACCATGTTGAAAGTCTAGTCCGTGTTGCCCCAAAGGTTATTGCCTCTGCTGCTGGAATCACAACATTGCCTGGTCTGACCCATGGGATGTGAATCTACGACTATCCCAGAAGCTAGTTTAGGACTTACTTAGACCTTGCTTTCAAAGTGAGTTGCATGTTTTGCTCAGATAGATAGTACTCAGGTACCTGGTGTTAAATTGGGTTTAACTGCCTTCTTGCTGTAAACATTGGAAGAAGGAGAGTGCACTTTTGGAGGGGAGTCTATGGTTGACAGGATTGTAAGTTTGCAAAGACAAATAACTTGTGAGTACATTATCAATAAACAGAAAAGTTGTGAAATTCTCTAACTGGGATAGTTTAAAAACAGGCTTTAATTTTCTTCAAGTGATGATCTTTTTACAAGGGCAGAACATCTAAACTCCAGGTTTAATGTTTGTGTAATCAGCTCTCTCTCTCTCTCTCTCTCTCTCTCTCTCTCAGCTCTGAATTATGGGAAAGGTTTATGCTCTAGGTGAGGCCAGTGAGCACATGAATCTTTCATTTCCTGTCAATACTTGGTCACAACAAATGATGGAGGAAGATTCAGGGCAGTTCTTCTAAACTCCAATCCTGCAGACACAGTGATCTGCACAGCTTCAAGAAGTCTTAAGTCCCAGCAGATCAAACCGAACTCAGGATGTGTTTAATAAATAACCGATGAGCTAGGTAAGGTGTGTTTAAATTCGCAAGCCTTGATATTTATTAAGAAAAGAATAGATGTGAGAAATTCTGGATTAGAACAAGTAAACATGGTTAAATATGATGTAGATATGTAGATATAGTTTTACTTATATTTATTAATGTCCAAAGCTGTTTCTTAGTGAGGCTAATTATACACATTCAAAAAAATTCAAACTCGACTTCAAACATCTTTTCTGAATCCATTTTTCAACAAAAACCAACAACATTCTATAGATTTGCACTCAGGTCAAAATTTTGTTTCTTTTTGCTCAGAACTCGAATATATTCGACTTGGTACTTCTGACTTCCGATCTAATGAGCTTGGGTGCTTTAATTTAAAGAAAATATATGTAGATATCCACAGCAAGTGTATTGTAGAATCCAGTGTGTGTGTGTGTGTGTGTGTGTGTGTGAAGAAGGACTTGGTAGACAAGCAACTTTTGAGGGAACCTTGTGCTTTTTTTATTTTCCTTTTCTTTCCTTCACCCACGAGCGTTTTTCCGCAGCGTTCACAAACTCAACCAAAAGTGAAAACTCTAATCCTCTCAAGGCTTGCTATGTTCTTGTTCAAGTTCAAGTTCGAAGGGAGTACATTGGGTTTGTGTTGACTCCATCAGCAGCGTCTCTCTCTCTCTCTGTCTCTGACCCACAGCATCACTGAAAGAACAAAACACACATGAATAGGCTGGAGGTAATAACACACATGAGAATCATCATGCGTTACCTGTCAGTTCAACCTGCATCCTCTCCATCCACAGCTGGCACTTGACCATGCCCGCTACTGCCACACTTTTCTGAGCCTTCAGTTGTGTCTTATAGCTGCTTAATGACAAACATTGAACACGTATCTAGATTAAAAAAAACACAGATAAGAAACAAATGAAAGAATAAGCCCAGTGACCTTCTTCTTCTTCTTCTTCTTCTTCTCCTCCTTCTGGCTCTATGTGTCTCCTTAACGTAAAGCCTCTTCTGGCCTACAACAAGTCAGATAACAGAACTAGACCGTATCTATCATATAAGATTCTGATGCATATCAATTTAATCTTCACTTTATCAATCTGCATGTATTCAATAGCAGCTGCATTGTAGGAATGTATTATTATTCACCAGCCTCTGACTCATATGACTAAGGTCGGTTGTTATTGGCTGTGAACTTTGAGGACGTCCTGCCCCTTATTTAGACCCCTAAGTCGGCGCTATCATTAAAATTTGGTCATGGCTTGGAAAGCAGAAACAACACGTGTTATAGTCTTACGAGAAGTTCATTCTCAATCAAATTGGTCATTAGATGATTCTTCAAAAATTGTTGATGGTGATAAGCAAGTTATGAGTTATGTTGTGGATTATATGTATATGGTTTCATATTGTAAATGTAATGTGCTTGCTACAGTTCCTGTTTTCTTTATTCTTTTTTGGGAAAACAACCAAATTAGGTTATGCCAATGCCAACAGCGCTAAAGATCTGACTTCCTTTCAGATGTCATTGTCACTAGAGTCTCATACACGAGCTAGCTGTCAGTCTCTTCTGAGAATCTCGATGACTCTGAGCGCGTATTTCTTGTTTTGTTCTCCACCTCAGTGCTGCATGTCCTTTGGTGACTTCACTCAGCAGGAGCTCTGGGTCTCACATTTACATTTTCTGAGTGATTGTGTTGACAGGGCCGGAAGTGTAAAAGAGGGGGAAAAAATCACTTTGAAGAAAATACATTTGAGCATTTGATGGAAGTGTTTTCAGTTATTTTTATGCAGTTTTAATGTTCATGACCTTTATTGTAAAAGGACAAGTTTGAGTATAAATGGGTCTGATTAGACTAGCTTGCATCGGTAAATTTGAATTCATCCTGTATTAAGCAGTTATAGCTTGTCATGTGTCTTGCTATTTTTTTTTTCTCAAACTTGTTATGCTGTTATTCTGGGACACTTTTAAAATCCCGTTCTCGGTTGGATGCCAGTGAAAGGCTGATCGAAAAGGGCAAGAATATGATTACAGAATGTGGCTTGCAAATAGTGTATTCAGCTCAATAGCATAAATGTCAAAGCCCCCCACCTGCACCTCCCTGCAAGAGCCGACCGCCTCGGACACGTTCGAATCCAGAGCACACTCGTTTCCTGTAAGAGTTTCTGGCTCTCTGCAGTCAAGTGACGCAAAGGGGATTTATTCAATCCTGTTATTGTACCTGCTGTATGTGGGAGCCAGAGAGGCATCTAGAGAGGATAATCAGTCACAAATAGGCCTATAATTATGACTATAATTAATTAACTGTAACACCAGAGTCTGGAACAGATTTAAAACGCACACAGATGAATCCAACTCTCAATCTAAATAGCGATGTTATTAAACAGGGAAATAACCAATCACAGCACAGCAAACAGGAAAAAAAGAAGGTATCAGTACACAGACAATCAGAGATCAAAACAGTAATCAAAACATGGCTCAGGACCGGTGAGTGTGAGTAAATGGTGTACAGTGAGTAACTGAGACTCAGTCTTTAATATTCAGGTGAGATTGGTCTTTAATGGGCAGGAGGAGTTATTACAGGTGTGAACAAAGTGGTGTTTTAGAAACACACAAAAAATGTCACTATAGAACATATAGCTTCAATAAAAACATTTAGTGGTCATGTGTATTACTCCATTGTCACAGCAGACAAGCACCTGATGAAAGTCCATAAGGACCTCGTTTACTAACGAGGAGCATTAGTGAATAATTTATACTGCAACTGTAAATGTAAGACTGCATTCATAAACATAACTGGTCCCTATGACTCTCCCTACAGTTATGCCTTCCGACCTGGTCACTGCTCCTTCTGTCTTTCAAGCATTTGTTAATGAGGTCCTCAGGGGCATGCTGAATGAATGGGTCATAGTTTACTCTCCTTCTGTTAATGAGCATGCCAATCATGTTGATCAGGTATTAGCCTGTCTGTGAAGCTCGATTATATGCAAGATGAATTTCACACGACCACACATGACCAAAACAAATGGGCGAAGATGAAATAAAGGCAGTATATGTTCAGATCAGATCATGTTGAATTATGCAATAGATGTGACATATTCTGCTTTTTTTTTTTTTTTTTTTAAATAAAACTGATAAGAGATAAAGACTGTGTTATATCCTCTGGGATTTAAGGGAAGATCGTATCCAAGAAGGTTGCATGACTGGTGTTTTCGGCAGCCTCCCCAGAACCGAAAACACAGTGTCTTTATTTTATTTGTTCATGTGTTTGTTGTTATGTGGAGTAAACACTTGAAAGCAAGGGAAATATGTGTATGACTGGCAGTTTCTTCTGGACATAAGAAACAATGACTATTTCTATGCCAGTTGCTGGCTAAGGGCTAAGAGCTAAGTCTGCTTAGCGAGCTTGGTTTGCTAAGCCCATCAGGCCCCAAAGAGACCACAGACTTGCCTGGAAATACAGCAAAAAAGAAACATTGAAAGCAATTTGACGGGATGCGGAAGCGGGGCAAGCCTGAACAAGATGGCATTTACAACTTCCATGCTTGCTAATGTTCATTTACTGGACAGTAAATTGGACGAGATCAGACTTTCATGAGCATCGCAGCACAACTTGAGGGATTGCTGTGTCTTTGTGTTTACTGAGACGTGGCTGAATGAAAACATTACAGACACCATGTTTGAGCTGGATAGGCTAACACTCCACAGAGCAGACAGCGTAGCCGCACTATCTATTAAGCTTCAAGGAGGCATCCTGACTGTTTATGTCAACAAATTGTAGTGCCAAGACACTTAGATGGTTTTTAATTCTGCTCACTGCTTGTAGACTTCATGACTGTGAAATGCTGACCACCAGTATTGACTGCTATTGTTATTGAGTCAGTCTATGTCAGGCTGTGAGTGATCTCTACAACACCATTAGCAACAGATGGCCCACCTCAACACAACTCGATGTTCTTAGTGCATACAAACAAAGAGCTCAACACTCCTCTCCCACATTGGCAACTCTGACTGCCTAACTGTGCTAATTCATGAATACAGAAACCTGGGGAAATAAGAGAAACCGGTCCTCATAGAAGTCAGAGTGTGTCCACAGGAAACAATCCCAACACTACAGGACTGTTTTGAATTCACAAAGTGGTAAATCTTCCAAGAAGTAGCCACATGGAGGAGAAACACAGAGTCTGTGCATAGTGAATAGAGGACGTGGCTATTGATAAAACCATCGAGATGTGTGCCAACCATAAACCCTGGCTGACTAGAGAAGTCCACTTGCTGTTAAGTATCTGGAATGCTGCGTTTGGATTCGGAGACACTGCAGCGAATAGGCTGGCCAAGAACAGCCTGCCCTGGGCTATCAGAGAGGCTAGGAGTTTGTATGTGCAGCCACTTCACAAATAACAAGGATACACTGTGCTTGTGTCAAGTTGTGTCAGCCAATCAGTAGTGCCCACCTGCCTCAAGGGTGTGACCGTTTTACTTGGTCAAACCCAGCCATCCTGCCCTGTGATCCTTGAAGCAGCTTCACAGAAATCTATACAGTAAACTCCAGATATAAATCTTACATTTATTTTACAGCAAGCCAGAGGTGATGGTGGTGAGGAAAAACTTCCTGGAGATGACATGAATAAGGAACCTTGTGTGGAAAAAGACTCCAAAAGAAATCATGTAATTTATGAGATTATGAGCAATTTATGAGTGAGTAAGAGCGTCAAGGTAATTTCTGAATTCATTATAGCTTCAACTGAAAGTCTATAGTAGTGAACTAAAGTTATTAACTATTCAATGATGGAGACTTGAGTGCAAATTGATAGAGAGAGGGAGAGAGAGTTCACCCTGTTGGCACACCCTGCTGCACAGCCAGATTCAGCAACAACCATATGACGTTACAGTAGAACGTCTCTCCATAAAGTGCAGAAAGGCCAGTCATGGAGTTTTGCTATATGAGCGTTAAACACATAGCTACTCAGCCACTGTGATGCCAGATGCATTTGTTTATGATGGTCCTGATGTTTTTCTTTTTGTCCCCTTTTCCCCTCTATGCCTGTGATTGTTTATGATGGTTTATATATATGATGTTATGTTTTTGTTTTTCTACGTACCCATGGTGGAAACAAATATCCTCTTTGAGGACCAATAAATTATCTCTCTATCTATAAAAGTGATGAAGCAACATACAGGATGGAGGTGGAGCTGTAAGAATCACAACCATTCCGTCAATGCTGACAAGACCAAGGCGATGGTAATTGACTTCAGGAGGGCCGGCACACACCAACATCCCCCTCTGATCATCGATGGCACTGCTGTGGGGAGGGTAAGCAACATTAAGTTCCTTGGGGTGTACCTGGCAGAAGACTGACCTGAACCATCAGCAACACTGACAGCATCACTGCCGGGTTCGGAAACAGCATTGCTCCTGAACAGAATATCATCGCTGCTTCCACCACTTTTTGCTGGTGACTGCACTGCACCCACAGAGCCTTCAGCATCATTAAAAACCCCTACAGGCCCTCCCACAGTCTGTTTCCCCTTCTGCCATCAGGAACATCCACACCAGGAGCACCAGGATTTAAATAGCTTCTTCCCTCAGGCTGTGAAGATCATGAACACACTGTTCCCCCTACAAGCATGCCCACCACCTTACCTACAACTAAACCTCCTCCCTCCACCACTGCCTGATTCTGGTCACTCTGACACTGGAATACCAGTAGGACAATTTGAAATACTGCACCAGGCGCTTTTAAAACTTTTGCCCTGCTGCTATTTTTGTGATATTTATTTGGGTACAATATAACTTGATATTTATATTATACATATTCCTTACATTTTTTTAAACTATATGCAGCATTATATAGACTTTCTCTATTCTAGACATTATTCTTCATCTCCTCTGTGATAGATAGATCGATAGATAGATAGATAGAGCTACAGATACAGTAGAACAACACTTACATTAAAAGCCGAACTGCAGATCTCAAAAACCACACTGAATATTAATTAGAGATATGTACAACATCAGAAAGAGTAACAGTAATAAATAAAAGAAAAAAAGAAAAACAAGTGTGCAAAAATGACTAATATAGACAACGTATGTATGCTATAAACAGTAAGTAGAGATTGTTGTGCAGTAGTGCGTTCATGGTTACAGAGCTGTTGTAAAGCGCTATGGTGAAAGGTAAGAATGATTTCCTTAAAACGTTCTTTATGACAGTGAAACTGAATGAGTCTGTTGGAAAATGAGCTCTCCTGTCTTCGTAATGTGTCCTTAAGGAGGTGAGATGGATAGTCCATGATGGAGAGCAGTTTGTTCAGTGACCTCCTTCTCGTCACTGACTCAAACGTCTCCAGGTTTTGTCCAAAGATAGTTTCAACCTTGTGAATGAGTTTATTGTTCCTGCTCACATCTCTGACACTGATGACTGACACTGTCCCCCAGCAGACCACAGCATAGTAGTGGCACTCATGACCACAAACTAGTAGAAGATCTCCAGCATCTTGGTGCATACGTTGAAAGATCTTCCTCAGAAAATAAAGTCTGCTCATCCCCTTCTCGTACACAGCATCAGTCTGTTGTTCAAGTGGACATGCAAATATTTATAGTGCTTGACAATTCCAACCTCCTCACCCATGATATTGATGGGCTCAGTCACAGATCTCGTCCTTCTAAAATCCACCACCATCTCCATGGTCTTGTTTATATTTAGGAGACGAGTACCCGGGGTTTCCTCCCCCAGTCCAAAGTCATGCATGGTAGATTGATTGGCGTGTGTAAAGTGTCCGTAGTGTATGAATGGGTGTGTGAGTGTGTATGTGACTGTGCCCTGCGATGGACTGGCATCCTGTCCAGGGTGTACCCCGCCTTGTGCCCCATGCTCCCTGGGATAGACTCCAG
>JAOUWY010000075.1:1022027-1033340 GCA_025728095.1 Prietella phreatophila
AACTGAACGTATACTTCGCATAGACTCTAGGTGAATGACATCCCTAAGTACTAGCGGTGAGAGTGTGTGTGTGTGTGATTGGTGCCAGGTGTGTCTGATCAGAACTCCGGGGATGATGAGCGCATGCGTGCATGAAAAGCGAGTGTTGCATCTTGGGAGTTGGAGTTCTGATCTGGCTGAGCTGTGACAATATTGAGCTCAGGTTCTCAAGGGTCTCCGGTTTCCTCCCACCTCCCAAAATCCATGGTAGTTGGATTGGCTGTGCTAAACTGCACTTAGGTACACCCGCTATCCAGGGAACGCTCAACATACACTGTAACCCCAATGACCATGATGAACATACTGAAAATAAATGTATGATAAATACAGTTTGGACTACAATAAACTAAGCACGAGAAGGTAGTTTTTCGTGGGCTTTTTGTGCGCTTAATCCGTCTAAATACAGAGTTCAACAAACACCAATCAGGTACTCGGCCTAACCTCAGGCACAATATATGTGTTTCAATCACAACACGTTAAAATCCATGAGCTAATCTATTCCACAAAAGAGCAGTCCATCTTCTAAACAGCAGGTAACACCTGGACGAGAGTCAATATTTCTTCAAGCGCGCAACATCGCACACAGGCGATGCCATTACGCTCCTGCTGCAGCTTGATGGAGTCTAATGAGCGCACACAGCAAGACGAAGCTAATTGGAGAAGGCTGACTCATCAGTGCCACCCAATGAAGAGTTGCCCATGAAAACGCTGTAGCTCATTAATGAGCAGTGTAAACATAAGCTCATGTACGGCATTAGGAAAGCGGATCCTTCTTCCCTGTTGCAAATTTAAGAACACTTTCCGACCTATTAGCCTGTTCGTATAGACTCTATCAGAGCAAAATTGGTACATTTGGGTTGTTTGCTGTTTGGGTTGGTTGGGTTTCACACAGCACATCATTATACAAACCAAAGAGCTACCTGATAAACAAATACCTGCTTGACGGGCATGTAGGGCTAAAGTCATGTTTTAGTGGTAAGAATACAGTCATGAAGCATGGAGAACACAGAGCTGGGGCTTTTTACTATAATTGCTGTGTCATATTTAGTCATATTTACTGTGATTAATTACTCATTGGTTCAAATATAACGAACGCATGACATTTCGGCATCGCTACAGCTTTGGCTCAGTTCGAGCCATGCAGGTCAGATTAGCAGCAGTCTGAAAACAAAAATGTCACCCACAACCCAAAATACTCGGGATGTTGGTTCACTTCCTGCAGTGTGGTTGATACAGAGTCGATTCGAGTTCAGATGGAGACCGCCTCGCGCAGATACATCCTAAATAACTGTCCATACACAAGGACAGCCGTGAAGTGACATGAATAGCCAACTGCTCTCTTCCGAAATCACAGAAAAGGAGCAGAAAGAGGACAGAGCCTCCCTCGAGCCGCACATCTAAATGAGTGCACGAACATATGGATGGCATGTTCTCCGAGTTCTTCGCACATATTCTCACACGCACTGCAAAAATGAGCCCTAGGCAAGCACACAAGTACTTTAGGGTATATGATGTATATGATGCCATGAGGGAGATGTACACGGCAGCGCAGACGGAAAGAAAAAGAGAGAGAAGGAACGAGCGGGTACCAGAGCGAGCAAGAAGATTTCTAATACAATTGCAGCGTTTACTATGCAGTCTTTCTCCTTTTTCGATCTTTCTACCATTCATTTTGACAGCCTCCGTTGCATCAGTCATTTACAAAGAAAATAGATTATCCTTGAGGAATTAAATGTTATTTCCTGCAGGCATTGTCAAAAACAGAAGAAGGAAAAAAACAAAACAAAAAAAAAGCATCAGCTTTGAGGCACCCATGTCAAGCAAGCATCAACTGTGTTCTCCTTACACGCCTGTTTTACACGGCAGAATCATGTTGACGGTCTTTTCACCTCCCCTACTTCTCCATCTGATCAAAACCTGCCGCCTTCTCTGCCAATAATTCCACACCTCACCAGCACATAGGATTCACTGAGGCCCAGTTCTCGTCTGCTAACGATCGGAGAAAGCATCACGCTCTAGAGACGTAGAAGGAAAGTGCGTCTTGTGGTTCAACCCCTCATACATATTTGATCCTGCCCCAAATGGCTGACATTCAGTCGCGACGGGGAGAAAAGGGTAGCCGAAACCCGCCAAAGTAAGATCTAAAACCGCTGTTTGAAATATCAATAGCCGGAGCCACCAGCATCAGGTTATTTTCCTGGAGAGCCCCTGTGGAGAAGGGAATGGGAAAACGTAGTGACCAAAATGTCACGGCAGCTTCAGATTGTGCTCTGCTCATTAGAGGGAGAGTGTGACAGGGCTTAAAAGATTTGTGAGGGGGGGGATTTCATTAACAACTGTCAGCCATAACCACATAACCACCAACATGGAGAGATTACAAAGCTCATAATGAGCATGCTTTCTGGAAGAAAAAGACAGGAGAAGGAAAGAAAAGAGATGTGGAGGTGCCAGAGCATAATGCACACTGTAGCGCTCCTGAATCCATTGCTCTTGTTAGTGTTCCTGATATAACAGTTTATGACATACGATCACAGGACAGGCGTGAACATGCGGGCGTTCTTCTAATTGTGTTTCCACGTGGGAGCAGATATTTTTCGAATTTCTTTTTTTGGAAATAATATTATTATGCATGTGGACGAGGCAGAGTTACAAAGCAGACTATCATCTGTACCTCAGTGGAACCGATGTCCTTTTAATTGCATGCTGTTATGCAGCCGTTAAATTATTCCGTCACCATTAAGTCAGATTAAGTGACCTATAAAGACTGATAAAAATGAATCAGACATAGTCAGGTTACTAGCATTCCAACTGGGCTTTCGTGACTAACTCCAAAATATGGATTGTAGACTGATGCCTACAGTGTGAAGGCTAATCCCTTATGCTGCGCTGGAAGCTGAACTTAATTTTGTAAGCACTATTATGCAGAGGGACACATTTTCACATGCGACCAGCTTTTTATTTTATTTTTTTAAAGCCCTGTTACAGTCATTTTTGCTGATTTTGTTGTGGAGTTGGAATTTGGGGCTGTTTTGATCTGTTTGTTTGGGATTGCGTTGGCTATGTGAGTTTTGGTGGTGCGTTTGCTCTGGGGTCAGGGGTCACGTGTGGTGTGGGAGGTGCGTATAATGTGGGTTAACCTTCCAACAGGTGCGTATGGAAATGGAGAGCTGCGAAGCACACCTTTTTTTGACCACGCTCCTGCACGCCAATTCCCAATATGCCATTTTACGTTAAATTCAATAGTAAGGTTTCATTTACTATGTGTTTTGTCAAGAAAAATAAAGGTCTTTTTATGTACGGCGTGTGAGGAGGTCTGTTAATCCAATCCTGGTTCCCTCGTTTCCCCCACATCGAACGAATCAAGGACGCAAGCCTTGTCTCAAATTTTTGTTCTCAGAAACAGCTTTGACATTCCGCTGATTATCAAAGTCTTTGTCGATAAATTATGGGTTGTTATGTGAAACGTCATTGTAAAAGGCCACATTGTCCCACTGTTAGCTATCAGCATGATCCATAACGGATGGCTTTTGTGGCTACTCTGACATCAATAGTGACAAAAACATGGCAGGCAAATACGACTTAATAATCTTACAGTCAGTAACCATAGCATGCATCGTAATCTCATCAAAAAGATTGCCTTCAAGTGTCGACACTGCAGAACTTCTTTTCTGGCATGTGATAGCTGTACAGATTAAACAAGGCACTTTTTTTTTTTTTTTAACCCAGCGAAGTAAGCTAATATTAGTATGTGACAGCAATATCAGAGATGGTCATCTAGTGATTTCTTTTTCCTCCTGGATTTTCACGCCCACTCTTCTCTTCTTGACAGAATATCTTCACAGTCACTGTCTGCAGCCCAGCTCTGCGGGTGCTGATACTGGCCTCAAAGCAAGGAGCATGCAGGTGATAGAGAAATAGCATGAAACAGATCACGAAGGAATGGGATAGAATTGGTAAGAAATGGAGTACATTGAGATAGAAGGGTTCATTTTTGTGCCACTGGTAGCCTAATTTAGTGGTATAGCATTAGTGTGATGCTGGTTGGCTGTATTCCATTTTCACCAGTTTTCACCAAAATCTGTGGTCTGAAGCAAACACGTCTTTCATGCTGTGTAGCAGGGAATGTAACATGCTAAATCTGTTATATCAATGTTCTTGTCAAACCAGCTTTGGTCCACATTTGACTTTGCCTTTACAACCACCAAGATCTCTTTTTTTCTCTTTTTTTTCTTCTTCATTACAGCTCTACTTATTTTAAACTTATTCATTGCCCTAACATGGAGCTTTAGTTGTTGTTTTTTTTTTTTTGCAGCCATTGCCTGGTTTATAAATCTCAACTCGCTCTGTCTCATTTCATTTGCGTATTCTTTAATCTTCTCAATGCTGATGAATGACTAAGGGAATCTGACTTCTGTGTCACCTCATATTTACACCTCAGCGAAACAGGAAGTCATGAATTACCACTTAGGAGTTTCATAAACATGAATTAATTTCTTTTTTAAAAAGTGAAACATGCTTCTATTTCTAGTGTGGTCCAACATTTTTAAACATAGATCATATATATATACACGGTATCTCACAAAAGTGAGTATACCCCACAATTTTTTGTAAATATTTGACTTTTGTTGCCAGCGGTTTAGACATTAATGGCTGTGTGTTGAGTTATTTTGAGGGGACAGCACATTTACATTGTTACACAAGCTGTACACTCACTACTTTACATTGTAGCACAGTGTCATTTCTTCAGTGTTGTCACATGAACAGATATCATCAAATAGTTACACAAATGTGAGGGGTGTACTCACTTTTGTGAGACACTGTACATATTATTTGCATAAAACACGCAATGATATACCCCACTATACATCTGATTTACATCCAACAACCACAGATTCATTACAGTTACTGAAGATCCGAGGAAAAAAGTCAACAGAAGAGGATAAAAATGCATTTCAGTGAAGCAGATTTAGAGCTGCCTTTATCCCAGGTTGATGAGAATAAAGACAATTCTTTACTTTTTAAATAAAAAGTGATAGTAAAATCAAGTTTAATAAAATGTTTAAAATCAGAATGCAGGTAGAAACCTGATGTGTTTCAAGGCTTCACCTGCAGGTAAGTCAGATCAGTTTCCATCCTGAATTCATAAACAAACGTTTCTTCCATTAAAACCACTGAGTGAAATTAAACAGTGAAAATCAGACTAATGGTCTTTTATTTCCGTAATGACACGCAACGCCATAGGTCGGTTCTTTACGTTGCCTCTTGTACACTAATTCTCCTGTTTTCTCAAGATGAGTTAATAATGAAGTCTTGTAATAATGTTGAGATAAAAAGATGCTCACGTATGGCGAGAAACAGCGAGGCTTTGTCAGAGTGTGATACAGTCGTAAAAACAGCAGTGTAAAAGGTCACATGTTTCAGCCTCCTGTATTGTTAAGATAAATGAGCGAACGTGCGATGATGAAAGGTCAAATCATCGCCGAACCCTCGTTTTGGTTAGCTGCCTCATGCTACCTGCTGGATATTCAAAACACGCAAGCCTCTAACCTTTAATTAAAGATTGATAACATGGAGCTTTTGAATAATTAACAGATGTCAGCCGAGAGCAGAATCATTATTATTCTGAATTAGCCAAATTAGCGTCGGGAGTGTGAAACTCCTGAAGGCTGCCATGTCGTGTTTCACGCACGTCTCTTACTCAACTCATCTCCGTTATTCTGTCACTACAGAGAGAGAGAGAGAGAGAGAGAGAGAGAGAGAGAGAGAGAGTTTAGTGCATGTGAGTTAATATTGTGATTTCTTTTCTGCTCCAAAACACACAACCTGAGCAAAAAAAGCTCATCAGCTGATGATGAAATAATTACACAATGAAAGGAGAGGTATAAATATAGTACACACACACACACACACTTGATTGACAGCCTTCTATCTGAGATGCAGCGTTTGACCTGCTAAACCAGGATCCATCTAGCAATCATACAGAGTTACACTTAGCTACGCATGCTAGGATAGTTTTCGATGACTAGACTGGTTCTGACTTAGGCTAGTTTTCATGCAGTTAGCTTTCACTGATTAGGCTAACTTACATATGCTGACTTAGCTTTCACTCACACAAAAAGTGTGGCCTGTAGTTTTAACTTTCAAATTCATTTTCAGTGTCATGATTTTCATTTTCTATAACGTCCTTTCTGTCTTGCAGGTCTATGTGGGTCTTCTGTCAGGAGAGGAGAGAACAGGTGAGCGAGGAGACTCCTAATTTCTCTGTTATTTCTCCTCTCAGTACCCGCTGAGTTCCCAAGCGCCCTCTATCTCTTTCTCTGAATCTCACGTATGCTAAAAGCGTCCAGGAGAAGAACACCAGCTGCACACGTCCATCATAAATTATACATGACCTCTGCCAGTCTGGGCTTCTCTAATAGTATATTTACTTATTTTTTTGCATTGAAAGTACGAAAAACTGGTGTCATTTCAGACATTTTGTTTCAAGAGAAAGAATTTAAATAGATACTTCACCCAAAGCATGTTTGGATCTAATTTCCATATGAATTTTGAGTGAGTACTTGATCCACGTACTTTTTTTACAACTGTTATTCCTTTCTAGAAGATAGAACTTTTACATGTTCACTAGGTGGCAAAAAAAAAAAAAAGCCTCATATATTTCGTATTATTTTTCACAACTGTCCACCACTGCACAATGTTGCCATACGACGACAATTTACCAACTACCCCCAACTACATTTTTTCCCTCATACTTTTCAAATATATTTTTATTACTTGAACTCATTCAAGTAAATGTTATGTCATGCAGTAGAGGGTTAATAGGCAGCTTGTGATGTTGCCGAGAAACCGCAAGAACTACATGATTTGTCGGTGGAAAATGAATCAACACCACTGTGGTATAATAACTTAAAAATGTATATTGCTTAGACCCTTGTACCTTACCTAAATCTCTAATCCGCTATGTCTTTGTGAAGCTGAATGTGATCTCATGCTAATATCTGACCCAGCTAACCTCCTGTCACTGTAGCGCTGTCTGATCTGACACCGGTGTGAGATCCCGCTCTGTTCACGAGATTCCCGCAGTTTGTCCTCCTGCTTGCTGACCTGGATCTAACATCGTGCTCATGACGTTCACCTTCCTGCAGAGATGATTATCAGCCTCTAATCAGCTGATGTGATAGTGCAGATTCCTGTAACCCATGGAACAGAGAGCACTCAGGGAAGCACCTTCTGCTAAACTCTATTAGCCTGAATTTGGAAACCATCAGATCCTGGTGCTCCAGGGGCCATGTGATATATCCATCTGACTGTCTACTTGTCTATTCGTCTGTCTGTCTGTCTATGTGCTAACAAAACACATGAGAAAAAAATAAAAAAGTTGATGTTGGTGAGATTTCATGTCTTCAATCTATTATCCTCACTTCCTGTCCCGAGAAAGTGTTGAGAAAGTTCCTATCGGGATGGTTCACCTTTTAATGAAGGAAAGGTAGATGATAAATTTTTTGATCTCATGGTTCAGTGGCATTGCAATAAAACGGACAGCTTTGCCAAGTAATGAACAAAAGATGAGGGTTAAATTCATCAGTGAAATCAATGTATGCATTTGTAATGTAATTAACTATCCAGGCTAATGCAGGAAAGCCAGCTAATTTATCAATCATTGCTAATCTGGTTTGACTCACTTTCTGCTGCTCAGAGATATCCTGAAGATTTCATGCACGAGTCTCACTGGCTTAAATCCAAAAGTTGTGTAAATATTTATCTGGGAAAGTTCCTCGTATTCAGAGTCGGGTTCCGCACATGCACAAACAGTGCTAGCTGTAATGATCGCTTCAATCACTGGCTTCATTTAACAAAATGTCTTCCACACACTTTATTCAGCAGCACGACGAATAGCACTCGATCCAGCCCTGAGTATTATTTTAGTTTTGATTTTTCTTTAATATAGTGAGCTGATCTAAGGTTATGCAAAACGTAATGCAGTCACGAAACACTGAATCGAGGACTTGAAACGGTAGTGTGTGTGCGGGAGGTAGGAGATTTTATCACAAGTTTAATTAACTGTTTGGTGTTTGTGTTAATTTGACGCGCTCTGCTGTAAAGAAAATGTGTCCACGGCGTGAAGGATAATCTCATCTGCTACGCTTACAGAGAAACTTTAATAAGGGTGGGTTGCACCAATAAGGGTTAAATTTAATTCAAGGTTTATCTAATAATTCTCTTGCACCAAACTTTAAACCTTTAAAATAAACCGTTTAAAAATAAGCAGGTTTACATTTAAACCATCATGCTAATCCTGGATTTAATCTCACAATAAACCTGGATTAACAATAATCGTGTTGCTCCATCACTTTAAACTTAAATGAAAAAAAGATATATTTGACTTTTTTCAACCTGTATCAGAGAATGGAGGTTTTAATTGCAGTTTAGAATTCTAATCCCCAATTTGTTAATCTGTGTTTAAAATCAAGTGGTGCAACACAACTCGATTTAAAACAACTCCAGGATCAACAATTCCTAGATTAGCTCTAAACTGTGTTTAATTTAATCCTTATTGGTGCAACCCATCCTAAGTGTTGTTCATTATTTTATACGATTTTATTAATTACTTGCGTCATATTTATTATCGGTCTCAAATCTCATTCCATAGCACGAGGCGGAGAGAAAAAAGCCCCAGACGTGCCTCCTGTAAAATAAACGTTATGCTCTGCACGTACAGCAGGCTCGGCTTCTTCCGGACTCCCCGGAGTCATCCTCGAATGGTTTGTTCTTTCTGTGTTGTTTTGTTTTTTGGAGATAAGCGCAAGGTCAGGTTTAGATAAAAGCTCGGCGTAGCCTGCGCAGTGTGTGTGCAGGAAAGGATGCCTTCATGCTGCGAGCTTCTCAGCGCTAAAGACAGAACAATCCGTCCATCTAACATATGATCGTATGTTTAACTGTGAGCTAGACCTGGTATTATTTTCACACTCCGATGCTGAATGTAAAGAATATACTACTTGCGGTGACGCCATGCGAAGGGCAGACGTGTGAAAGACAGCTCTGTGCACTTTGCTAATTTTTCTAATTATTTTCATGATATAATCTGGTGAAATTTGGTATACCCTGTTACACTTTTGCTGTTTGAGGTAAACATGGCAAAGAAGTCAAAATCCCAGAGCTCTGGAGACGTTAAAAGACACTTACGTGTTCAAGATGGAAGCCCAGATGGGCCTGTGGACCGCGGACTCGTTTTGGATGGTGCGACGGGAGAAGAAATCCAGCGCCAACTGTCCAATATATCGGGAATGTTGACGAAGGTTGTTGCTGACTTGGACGATCTCGCTGTAATACTTCGTTCGATTACGGCAATAGAAATAAAACTCTCCGAGTTAGTTACAAGAGTGGCAGATGCGGAGAAACGAATCGAGCATCTTGAGTCTTCGGAAAGGGCATTATCTGCTAATCCGCCCGTGACCAAGAGAGACTTGGAAAAAATATTTGAAAGACTGGAAGATTGGAAAATCGAAGCCGAAGGAATAATTAGCGGATTATTGGAGTTCCTGAGCATGAAGAAGAGATATGGTGAGATTTCTGGACGAGCTTTTCCCGAGTCTGCTCGAAATAACAGGCCATAAATTAGAACTCACGCGGGCCCACAGAGTTCCGGCTCAGAGATCTGGCGAGGGAGACAGGCCGCGACAAATCCTGGCTGGATTTCTGAGATCATCCGATAAAGATCTCGTGTTGCGCCAGGCGAGGAGCAAAGGAAGGCTGTCTTGGAAGAATCACAATATTTTCTTGTTCCCAGACTTTGCGAACTCGACAAGAGAGAAACACGATCGGTTCAAGGAATGCAAGAAAGTCTTGCACCAACGTAAGATCACTTTTGCACTGATGTTTCCGGCCAGACTGAGAATAAACACCAAAGACGGCAGCAAAGTATTTACGTGTCCCAGTCAGGCCATGTCTTTTATTGAATCAATGGGTGAATAATCCATTGGATGTTTCTCTTGTGAGTGGGTTGACTCGCTGTGCGTACTCTGGATTTCAGAGTTAAATGGGCGCCGTTTTTTATTTCTTTTTGCGTTGGCGCCGCCGAACGGCTAGAGGTTGTTTTGTTTTGTGAAATATCACTTTCTTAAAGAAACTTTGGCATGGACGGAAGATCACTTTTACAGTGAATTTCCAGCCCAGATTAATAATAGATAATACAGACAACCGCAAAATTATGCGGCCTCCGAGTGAATTGACTCTTGACCACCAGAAGAACCGGGATGTGGTTTTGTTTCCTTTTGTGCTGGCTCCGGGGCTTCTTTTGGTGAATAACACTGCTTCAGGACAGTGGTGGAAGTCTCTGCTCGCTCCTTGCGCTTGTGCCTCCTGTTGGCTGAAGTCCGATTTGTGGAGTACTTCCACGGGGCTTTGGAATAATGACGTCATTCTTTCATAACAGCCGGCTTGCTGAATATTCATTTGTCTCTCTGAGGAAACTGAACGGCTTTATATCGGCTGGAATTTGTTTTGTGAAGGAACACACCTTCAAGACAGTTCTGTGAACTAGTCTATACATTATTTGTGTTTACTCTGCTTATTGGTTGGGGTGTTTTTTATTTTAGAAAATATTTTATGTAATTTTGCTTCACAAATTTGTGAGGCAGAATCATGCAATGCGATGGCAGAGTTGTCGCGGGGTCTCTCGTAGGCGTACATGGACTCTTTGAGTTTGAGTCTTTGAGATATCGCTTTGCTTATTGTAAGTCGCTTTGGATAAAAGCATCTGCCAAATGAATAAATGTAAATGTTGGGGGATTGGTGCCGGTTGGCGCTGTCATGCGATGTGCATGTTTTTCTTTTTTCTGATTGTTTTGTTCGGGGGGAAGCTCGGGGTTTTATTGTTGCATCAATGCTGAATTGTGGTCTTCATAATTTAGTTTTTGGCACACAATTAATTTTTTCTGTTATATCAAAATGTCAGATGTTGATATGAGTGTACTATCTCGCTACATGTGGAATGTGAATGGGTTAGGACACCCCATAAAAAGAAGGAAGGTCATTACTTTCCTTAAGCTTAAAAAATATGATATTGTGTTTCTTCAAGAAACGCATCTTTCCCTGCTGGAAGCTGAAAAATTTGGGAAGATATAGGGTGGTCATGTTGGCTAATATTTATGCACCCAGTGCTGATGATCAGGGTTTTTTTTAATAGATCTACAGTGGAGGAAAAAAGTATTTGATCCCTGCTGATTTTGTACGTTTGCCCACTAACAAAGAAATGATCAGTCTATAATTTTAATG
>JAOUWY010000075.1:1172296-1184471 GCA_025728095.1 Prietella phreatophila
GGGGGGGTGTGAGTGAGAGAGAGAGAGACTTAGAATGATTTTACTCCATGTGATTTCAGCGGTACATTTGCAGACGGTTCCTCATCACACTGGAGATCCTGTAGAATAAAGTGTGTGTGAGTTCTAGAACAGAGTGTGTGATCGCGTGTGTCTCCGTGTTGGATTATACAGTGAAGATCCTCTAACGATGGACCTGCGATTAAACATCACTACCGTGTCTGTGCCGCAAGTTTGTCGTCGTCTGATTGGTGGATTTTAGACAAGTAACGTAGCAGCAGTGCTCACACGCTGATAACACTGGCACATGAAGTGCGTAGAATGTGGATCACAAGCGGCAAAAAGTTAATTAAACAGAATTTTATTGCAAATAAATCTAAATGTTCGAATTTGAAGGACACATTTCTCAGCCTTAACACACACACACACACACACACACACTCACCTGACACATGCGAAATAAAATCACACATTACAGCACCTTTAGAAAGATAAAAGAGCAGGAATATTGTTACCTGTCTACAGGTGCAGTGCTCACAGTGGCAGGTGAACTGCTGACCCCTGATGTGACTTTTGACCTCTCAGTGAAGCGCGAGTCCAGGGCCCTCATCGGCTCGATTTTGGAGGCTGCAGTGAGCAGCAGAGGAGACTTCAGTGGGTTGGAGCTGAAGGATGACGACAGACAGAGAGAGAGAGAGAGAGAGAGAGAGAGAGAGAGATGTGAGAGATTACACGTAACAGGAAACCAGAACATTGCCATGAGCGAGTGGAACACATTACTGGGTCTTTAATGCAGCAGGTCAGGAGCACAAACCTGTCCTTGTTGTCAGCGGTGCTCTTGGATTGGGACGAGGCCGCTGCTTCCTGAGTGGGTTTGGTTTGGGACGGAGCTGGTGGGTCATGTGCGACTCTCAGACTGAGCGAAGTGTTCGAGTCGGATGACAACTGAGTGACCGACGAGCCGGGCAGGATGGGTACACTGTTAAACAGAGCGGGGGAGAAGTCCCTGTGTACATACACACACACACACCTTACCCAGTTGTACAGTTTCATTCTCAGTTATTCAGTGTGTTGTGTGTTCAGTTCACTGGTTTATTTGTCATATGCACATTCACAGCTGGTACAACGGTAGCGACAATATAACAATGGGTTTAGGGGTATAGGGGTACAGGGATATAGTGTAAGGGGGAGTGCCAGACAACACACACGAGCATAGAGAAAAATATTTTATATGAAATAAACTACGTTACATACAAAAACTACTTATACACTATATGGCCAAAAGTATGTGGACAGTTCTGCTAATTACGGATTCCAGGTGTTAAACTGGCACTGCCTTAGGATGCCATCATTAACAGCTCATGCTTATGAAATGTGACATTTGTGCCCTGCTAGATCTGCCCCTGGCACCTGTAAGTGCTATTGTTGAGAAATGGAAGCATCTAGGAGCAACAGCAGTGCAGCCATGAAGCAGTAGACCCCGCAAATTCGGAGTGAGACAGAGTGCTGAAGCGTGTTTAATAACGGCCTATCCCCTGATGCATCACTCACTGCAGGGTGCACCAGGAGCTTCATCTACACGTTTCATGGCCGAGCAGCTCCACACAACCCTAAGATCAGTATGTGCAATGCCAAGAGTGGGCTGGAGTGGTGTAATGCATCAACATCGGACCAGTGGAAAAAGGTGTTCTGTAGAATGATGGATCATGCTTCACTATGTGGCAGTCCGATGGGTGAATCTGGGTTTGGCAGATATCAGGAGAACATTAACTGTGGGAACACATAGTGGTATATAAATGGTGTGAGGCTGATTTTTCAGGGTTTGGGCTCCGACCTCAAATCCACTGAAAACCTGTGAGATGAACTGGAATACCAAGTCCTCACCCAACATCAGTGCCTGACCTCACTAATGATCTCCAATGAAAAGTGGAGGTTATTTACATTCAGGGCATTTGGCAGACCCTTATCCAGAGTGACTTGCATTTCTCTCATTTCTACAGCTGTTTCAGCAGCTGAGGGTTAAGGGCTTTGCTCAAGTCTCCAGCAGTGGCAGCGCTGGCATTTGAACTACCCCTGCCCCTATTATAAAAACAAAGTGGACTAAATCTGGAC
Organism: Prietella phreatophila; assembly: GCA_025728095.1. Taxonomy (NCBI): domain Eukaryota; kingdom Metazoa; phylum Chordata; class Actinopteri; order Siluriformes; family Ictaluridae; genus Prietella; species Prietella phreatophila. Next base: position 1,174,406 of record JAOUWY010000075.1, read on the forward strand.
TGGGACGTTCATATGGGTGTGATGGTCAGGTGTCCACAAACATTTGGCTATATAGTGTATGGTGAAGGTGCTCCTACTTATACCTTTGAAAATGTTGACATGGTCCATGTTTAACTGTATGGTGGCATCTGAAGTCTACAATTCTATTATTTATCCACAAACCTTTGGTCATATAGTGTGTGTAGGTGTGTGTTAGTGTGTTGAGGGGAAGCTGGTCGTCAGTAGTTCAGGATTCTGATGGCTTGGGAGAAGAACATCCTCCTTAGCCTCTGCAGTTGTGGAGATGCAGGCCATTGCGAGCAACTTCAGCGTCTTGCCCAAGTGGGCCAGTCACCGCCCCGCCAACCCCATGATTAACGGACAACCCGCGCTACCAGCTGAGACACAGCCGCCCCAAGGTGTTTTGCAGGCGTGTTTGCGTGTGTGTGTGTGTGTGCTACCCAGTGTCCAGTTGTGCGATACAAAGTGGAGTGATTCTCCTTCGCCCGTCTGCGGTTCTCGTCTCCACCTGTTTCTTCAGCAGGTTCTAGAACAGTTTTAAGTCAGCTAAACTTCAGCATTAAACATATGCTGGGTCTCCACTCGCATTTAAACACTACTATTAATACTATAATAATAATAATAATAATAATAATAATAATCTAAATGACATTTATACAGCACTTTAAAATGGTAAGAAAAAAAATTCAGTAAAAACATGAATTAACTAACACTAATTACACACAGACCGTTAGCTACAGTAATGTCACCATGGCAACGTCTGTTAATTTACAAACACAAACATGTCCTTAATAAAGTGTCACAATGACAGCATTGGGTGCGTTATTACGTCAGTGCACACATGGCCATTCCCATTCTCCAAACATACATAAGCCCCTCCCCTTATTTTCAGTTGATAACTGCTTTACTGGTACCGTGTGTGTACGTACATTTCTGTCTCATTTCTTCAGTGTTTTCACGTGAAAAGGTATAATTAAATATTTACAAAAACGGTGTACTCAGTTTTGTGTGATACAGTATATAAAAGTGTGTGTGTGTGTGTGTATCATATACACATGCCACATACATACTATATACACATGTAGGTACCTTCCTGATGTCCTCCAGCGACTCGCCGTTCACCACGCTGCTCAATTTAGGGAGTGGAATCTCTGTGCTGGACCCCAGGGTTCCACTGTGGGTTCGGTTCTCCTGCTGGTACTTCAGCATCTCAGGGTTCTCGATGATGGTGGAGGAGAGTGTTTCCATGGTGATGGCCAAGCTCTTGCCATACATCTTCTGGTGAATAGCATTCTGTGGGGAAAAAAAAAAAAAAAAAAAACAGTGGTCAGGGGTCTTGAAATGAACCGTGTGTGTGTGTGTGAGTGTGTGGTTATACCTTCTCCTCTTCATTGAGTGGATCTCCAAGTTCATCCTGAGAAAAATCCAGAAAGGCCACAGTACCATCCATCGAACACACCAACAGCCCCAAACCATTCAGTGTCCTACACACACACACATTAGGGGGAGTGGAAGCTCAGCAGGAAGATGTCTAATACCTTTTTCACATATTTCTCTCTCTCTCTCTCTGTGTCTCTCTGCAGTCTCTCGGCCTGTCAGTGTAAGTCTGTGTGAAGATACGCTTGTCCCCTCGTCTGTCCGTTCCTGCTCTCTGTTCTGCGCTCGTTCGTGTCAGCTGTCCTCCTGGACCTTATGGGGCTCCTGTCTGCCTGAAGACTGCAACCAGGGGAAGAGAGGTATCCATGTGTACTTCTTATCCTTTCATTCATCCTTCCATCTAACAGCCATTCACCAATCCTCCATCTGTCCATCCAGCCATAAAACCGTCCATCCATCCATACCTGCATCCAATCTTCCGTCCATCCATCCAAGATCTGCCTATAAATCCTTCCATCTATCCATCCATCCATAAAGCTGTGTGCACTGTAGCCATTTAGCATCCATCCATACACCTACCTGTCTAAACATCCACCCATCCATTCACTATCTGTTTGTCCACCAATCATCCATCCATCCATCCATCCATGCTGTAGCTGTGTAGAATCCATCCACCCACTGTCTTTCCTTCCATCCACTCACCATCCATTAATACACCTAACTGTCTAAACATCCACCCATCCATACATGCATCCAGTCTTCCATCCATCCAAGATCTGCTTGTCTGTCTGTAAATCCATCCATCAATCAAATCATCCATCCATAAAGCTGTGTGCACTGTAGCCATGTAGCATCTATCTATACAGATACCTGTCTAAACATCCATCCATCCATCTGTCTGTCCACCAATCATCAAATCATCCATCCATCCATCAAATCATCCATCCATCCACTATCTGTCTGTCCACCAATCATCAAATCATCCATCCATCAAATCATCCATCAAATCATCCATCCATCTATCAAATCATCCATCCATCCATCAAATCATCCATCCATCAAATCATCCATCCATAAAGCTGTGTGCACTGTAGCCATGTAGCATCTATCCATACACCTACCTGTCTAAACATCCACCCATCCTTCCATCCATCCATCCACTATCTGTCTGTCCACCAATCATCAAACCATCCATCCATCAAATCATCCATAAATCCACCCTCCATCCATCCATAGATCTGTTCTTTCTATAGCTGTGTAGAATCCATCCAAGCACTGTCTTTCCTTCCATCCATCCACCCTCCATCCATCCATCTTTCCATCAACAATTCACCATGTAGACCGTGAGCACAATGCATGTTGTGCCTTTTAATTTACCATCCGTGATGTGTGCATGCTAATGAATCCATTAAGGAAGCTGATGTGTGTAGTGCAGCAGGTGGTGGGATTTGGAACGAGTACCAGTAACAGCATTACGGGTGCGTCACACCACCGTGATGTGTTATGTTTAAACACACACGCGCACCAAACAAAAACTTTCCTTTGGTGAAACTCGAATATGAGTGGGATTTCTTATTTTTTTGTTGTCTTTAGTCACTGAAATGCTTTTAAATACATAACGAGAGTGTATTGGACAGCTCAAAAGAGTAAATTACCGGTTTGAACGTTTGACTGACATGGAAAAAAAAATTCTGGGGTACCAAGTGCGCTTTAACTCTTTTACTTGTTTTTTTTTTTTTTTTTTTAATCTAGAATGTTCTGAGGCAAACCGTTTGTTTTTTATTATTATTTTTTTTCCCCGAATCCCAACCAGCAGGTGCAAATAATCTCTTTTCTGTGCTACAAGAACAACACCGGTGCTGTGTTTGTTCATCAGTTAGCGTTAACTTGTTCCCCAGATGTAACGGGAAACTGGAACAAATGAGTCGTGATTTAAAATGCAAATTGGAAAAAAATGACTCGTTAATAAATTCAGTGCAGTGAAATATAATCTTTGAATGAAATTAGTATTTTACAGAAATAATTAAAAATAATAAAATGAATGGGCCATTCATTACACACATCTTTTTTTATGTAGAGTTTTCGTATTGGTTATGAAAAAGCGAAATATGTTAAAGAAATATGTTTCTCCTGACTCGTGTCCTCTCTGGAAGAATAATGCTAATGTAATGAGTCTTTATTGGTCACATTATTGGTCATTGGTCAGATTTTTGGTCAGCCTTAACCGCTCAGAGAATGAGGAGGCCTTTTTGTGCACTGGGACTGTAAAGTTGCTCTTGGCTAAGTGCCGAACGTGACACTGAAGAGTTCAGTAGTGCTGATAGGAAGCTGAAATCCTGTGGCACACTACAGCACGGGGGGGAAAAATCTCCTCATGTGTCTTTATGGCAGGAATAATGGACTGCAAACGTGGAGAGACTGGAGGACAGAAATAAACTGGCTTATTGTCTATTTAATGCTACAGCAGGAGAAAATCCTGGTTCAGGAGATTTATTTATTTATTTATTTTATCGCATTTGGCAGAGGCCCTTATCCAGAACTACTTACATTTATTTTATTTATACAATTGAGCAGTTGAGGGTTAAGGGTCTTGCTCAAGGGCTCAGCAGTGGTAGCTTAGCAGCTTCCGACCTTCTGATCAGTAACCCAGTGCCTTTAACCACTGAGCCACCACTGCCCCTGGTTCAGTGGATGGTTCAGGAGATGGTTCAGCGGATGGTTCAGTGGATGGTTCAGGAGATGGTTCAGCGGATGGTTCAGGAGATGGTTCAGCGGATGGTTCAGCGGATGGTTCAGGAGATGGTTTAGGGGATGGTTCAGGGGATGGTTCAGTGGATGGTTCAGCGGATGGTTCAGGAGATGGTTTAGTGGATGGTTTAGTGGATGGTTCAGGAGATGGTTCAGCGGATGGTTCAGCGGATGGTTCAGGAGATGGTTCAGGAGATGGTTCAGGAGATGGTTCAGGAGATGGTTTAGTGGATGGTTCAGGAGATGGTTCAGCGGATGGTTCAGGAGATGGTTCAGTGAGGGAGGTCTAGTATCACATTACGACATCTTTAACCTAAAGAGTTTAAACAGTTCTCAGGCAATTGTTTACACACCATTACAGTTTTTGTTTTACAGAGTTTTATTTCTTTATTTAAAATAAATATAGTGGTTAAGAAAAAGATATTAACTAACAGTGCTTGAGTTTAAGCAATATGTGGGTAATGTGAATATGTAACATGGGTATAAACTGTCATTTAGCAGACGCTGCTATCCAGATCGACGTACTGTACAAAACATGCAAATTCCTTAAGAAAGCTTTATTTATTTATTATTATTTTTATTTATTTAGAGTTCTGTTTGACTCGCCGGTTCCTCAGCCGCAGGGAGAGTAACCTATTTACTCAACGCGTGTCCCTTTTCTCATCTTATTTTAGCACCGTCTTTTATCTTGATTCCCTCCGAGCTTTTTATATTCTTCAAAGCTTAGCTCCACTGAACCCACAACCTACACACACACACACACACACACACACACACACACATACAGATGTAGCCATTATTACAGCTTGTCCATTTGGTTCAGCAGCTTTGTTCGCATTTCCACCATGTTTTTGATTTTTTTTCTTTTCCTCTCAGTTCGAGTGCTCTGTTGAATAGAGGTGTGTATGTTCTGAAGAGCACGTTCTCTCTGGCAGTACTGAGTGCAGGAATGATAAAGAGAAGGACAGAGGAAGAGATGCATGACTGTCGCTACTGCTTCTTTCTTCGGAATAAATTCGATGGTAGTGCTGCACTTTTTAATTATACATGTCTGTAGTCATGAACTTATTATCTCCAGTTTGCCAGGTACTCACATCGATCCTGATGCCTGAGGTGCTCTGTGTGTGTGTGTGTGTGTGTGTGTGTGTGTGTGTGTGTGTGTGTGTGTGTGTGTGAGAGAGAGAGAGAATGAATATGTCTGTGTGTCCACCGAGGCAGGACTGCTTGTAGGAATATGTAGGAGTTACTGTATATTTGTGTATAGACAAGTGTTTATGTAGGTCAAGGCATCATTCAGTAGGATGATATGTATTGAGAGGTGTGTGTGTGTGTGTTGGTGTGTGTGTGTGTGTGTTGGTGTGTGTGGGGTTTTTTAAAACTCTTTTAACAAATTGAACATGTCATTCATTTAATTGTTTAAAACGTTTAAATCAATTTCAGGCAGCAATATATTGTACGTGCAAAGTTTCTTTGCTTAAAACAGCTGCATTTTGCTTTTAAACACAGAATTAGCAATGCAAATTAGTGCGTTCGTGCTAATGTGACGAGGACTCACTCAAAGGACACAGACTCAAAGGATTTACTTAAAATATGAGAGTGACAGGGTTGTACTTTCAGGGTGACCTCATCCGTCAGTATCGGTGAAAATATAGAAGAAAAAAGAGAAGAGGAGGACATGCTTTTCTTCTTCGCACAGATGATGCAACTTACTTGTGAGCATCTCGGCTGTAGAATATTCTAATATTTTTATGGGGTGAATGTGTTCGGGTAACAGGGTGGACTGAAACGTTTTTCATGTACTAAAATGAAAAGATGTCTCAAGTATAAATACCAATAGAAATGTCACGGTCATGTGATTTTTCAAGTTGAATCTCAAAAGGTTTGTGAGGTTAACTTTTCAAACATCCTAAAGTACTAACAGAAAAAGTGTTGTTGAAGCTCATCAGGCTGGAAAAGGTCACAAAACCATCTCTGAAGAGTTTGGACTCCAACAATCCACAGTCAGACAGATTGTGTAGAAATGGAGGAAATTTAAGACCATTATTCCCTCCTCAGGAGTGGAGACCAACAAAGTTCACTCCTAGAGCAAGACGTGTAATAGTCCACGAGGTCATGGAGGAACCCAGGGTAACTTCTAAGCATCTACAGGCCTCTCTCACATGTTCATGAGTCCACCATCAGGAGAACACCGAACAACAACAGTGTACATTGCAGGGCTACGAGGAGAAAACCACTGTTCTTCAAAAAAGAATGTTACTGCTCATCTACAGTTTGCTAAAGATCACATGGACGAGCCAGAATTCTAATGGAAAAATATTTTGTGGACGGATGAGTCCAAAATAGAACTTTTTGGTTTAAATGAGAAATGCTATGTTTGGAGAAAGGAAAACACTGTGTGCCAGCATAAGAACCTTCTCCCATCTGTGAAACATGGTGGTGGTAGTGTCATGGTTTGGACCTGTTTTGCTGCATCTGGACCAGGACGACTCGCCATCATTGAAGGAACAATGAGTTCTGAGTTATATCAACGACTTCCAGTGAAGGAAAATGTCAGGACATCTGTTCATGAACTGAATCTGAAGAGAATGTGGGTCATGCAGCAAGACAACGATCCTAAACACATGAGACGTTCTACCAGAGAACGGTTAAATAAGAATAAAGTGAATGTTTTGGAATGCTTAATCCAGTAGAAATAGTTGTGGAAGAACCTGAACTAAGCAGTGCATGTGAGGAAACCCACCAACATCCCAGAGCTGAAGCTGTTCTGTACTGAGGAACGGGATCAGATTCCTCCAAGCCAATGTGCAGGACTGATCAACAGTTATCCCAAACGTTTATCTGCAGTTATTACTGCACAAGCGGGTCTCACTCACAGATATTTAATATTGGATCATTTTCCTCAATAAATAAATGGCCAACTACTCTTAGGACCGTTGATGTTTTAGGTCATATTTATTCAGATATATAGAAAATTCTAAATTGTTCACAAACTTTCAAGCACGACTGTATATATCCGTGTCCATGGCAGAGTTACCGTTGACAGAATTCCTGTAGTACGGTCTGCTTTCAGGTTTGTTGATGTAAATAAGCGGTGTGTGTTACCTACTTGTGATTCTCAGCCCCACAACTGATCCACAACCTTGATGTATTAGAGGGCTTCCAGTGCAACAGGGCTGCAGGCTGTTCTGATTATTTCAAAGACTTAGATCTCTGGCACAGTAGACTCGCTGATTTTCCCAGGACTGTGGAGTCAGGAAGCGTGGGAGAGAGATGGCTGCAGGCACAAAACACCACACACTGACACGGAAAAGCAATGAGCAAAGGAGAGAGGGAAAAAGGTGAAGTGAGGAAGACAGGGGGAAATAAACCAGGCTTGTATAAACACCCGTAAGCTCTTCTGCGTTTAGTCTTTGCAGTTAATAAGAACGATTTCTGTTCCATCAAATAATGTCGGATCTCGGAAAAGGATTTTATTTAATATATTGTAGTGCCGTTATTGTAAAACTGTTATTGTTTCTCTTCACTATCGCTAGCAAGCCTTCGACTGTAGGGCAAACCAGGCCCGGAGTGTATAAAGCATCTGAGAATTACTCTTAAATATTGTCTTAAATGTCTGTTTAAGGCTGGAGAAACCCAGGACTAGGAGCAAAAGCTTGGGGTAAATGTTGGGTTGCATTGCCATAAATCAATCAACTGTTTCCGTAGCATAATATAATAATTAACAATGTGAGTAAACTTGATGTGCTACATAAGGTAAATGTACTGTATTTGTTTAAAGTCTGAAAAATAGAATAACCCACATTTGCTAAGCATCAAATCAGCATCATTGATAACAGATTAGACACCACTTCCAGCAAGGATGTCTAGTTCCTCTTGGGCTCCTGGACTAAAGATCTTTTGCGACTTATTTGTGACTAAACTATGTGTGCTAAAGTTCTTCTCCTAAGGGTTCTTGTGTTACAAGTCTTGTTCCAAAGATCTCAGGCTAAAGTTCTTGTAACAAAAGAACCCTTAGGACAAGTCCTATTCCAAAGATCTCAGGCTAAAGTTCTTCTCCTAAGGTTTCTTGTGTTACAAGTCCTATTCCAAAGATCTCAGGCTAAAGTTCTTGTGCTAAGGGTTCTTCTGGTCAAGGTCTTGTGCTGAAGTCTATGGGTTAAAGTTCTTGGAATAAAATACCCGGCATACCATATTCAGCCCAGCTAATATTAACCATTTTATAAAGTTTTTCCTACGTTATGGGGCAGTATTTTGCAATTCTATTTCTATCTACACAAAGACTTTCTAAGTACAGAAAAGTGAATACAGATCTTACAGGAGAATCTGCATTTCTGACTGTAGAGCTGGAGCTTTGTGCTTAGTAACAAGGAGCTGGGGGTTAAAAGGCTCCTCTCGAAACAAGAGAGTAAACCCCACAGATACATCTGCACCCAAGTCGTTAGATCCATCGACCTGGGTTACGCAAACACTACTAACCCAATATTCTCTACTTAGAGTTAGAATACATTTTTAGAGTGTTGTTTAAAAACAAAACAAAACAAAAAACGCTGACTGTTGAGTGAACCTATAGTTTAAAAGGGTCCCAGGTGTGATATCGAATGAAAGGCACCTGAGGCAGTCGATGTCTTCAGAAGCTTTTATCCAACAACCCAAATACTGAATTTTTGTAGCACCATGTATACTGGCCTGGTGGGATATAGGAGTCTAAATCAGAACACTTGGGTTGTTGCTAACTTTGAGATGAAGTGCTGCTGTGTTAGACATTGATCCCTTTTAGCCCATTGGCACTGCAGGAAGTTATAATAATACACATGTATGTCATACACCACTTACATTTAGGTTAGCGGGATGTCAAATGGTCCTGTGGTTGGTTCTTAAGGTACAATAGATTTATCCCACTGGATTTAGGTTCTAATAGGCATCATGCAAATGTACAGAGCAGGCTGCTTGAACGTCATCCAAACGATGAAATATTCATATCGGACTGAAGGGTGCTGGATGAATACGTTGTTTGCTTGCATGAAGGTTTCTTAATGAACCTCATGGAAGGTTGTAACCTTCAGTAAGAAACTGGACTCGTGATTGATGAGGATGTGTTTTTCCTCTTAATTAATCTGAAACGTGATTGATGGTCAAGTTGCAGAAGGGTGGAAATGCGCCTGTTTGAGGGATTTGTACAAAATTAGGATGCCAGGAGTTCAGGAAGGTACTATTCATGAGGAGGATCTTTCTGCCAACAAATAAACCTAGCAGGTTATGGTGTCCTCAATCGCACACACACTCGTTCCTCCATCAGTCTGGCTTGATGTAAGCTGCTTGCATGTGGATCTCCATAGGTTACAGAGAGAGGAGAAGACGAGTGATGGGAGATGGATCTGGAAGCTCAGAGGACTGTGACCACCTGGTGGAGTTCGTTCCCTGTGAAGATCCTTTGTGTTTCCAGTGGCGGGTCGAGGACGAAGGAGCGTGCATGCCTAACGAGGGGACTTGCGGCTCTGGCAGCAGGAGGCAAACTGTGGCCTGCGTCAACTCTGGAGGTAGCTTAAAATTTGCTTTTGATTGAAAAAGAAACGCCACTTTCTGAAGACCAAACAGGTGCAGTCCTCGCTTGGTCTCTAATGATCAGTTCCTACTGACTTCATATTTGGTTCTTCCGCTCAGGGATCGCTGAACTTTTTTTTTTTTTCCGATTAGATGCTGGTTTTGAGAATTATTAGTGGACTCGAGCGCTCTGTTACAGCAGACATGTACTTTGAAGGCTGCTCTGATGCAATCTTACAAACTCCTGATTGGGAACATGATCAAAATGCCTCCCAGTGGGTTTACAGGCCTTGTTAAAAACCCTGAAGATGTGTCTGGTCTTTTAAATGTGGTGTGTGTGTGTGTGTGTGTGTGTGTGTGTGTGTGTGTGTGTGTGTGTGTGTGTGTGTGTGTGTGTGTG
>JAOUWY010000075.1:1275813-1288280 GCA_025728095.1 Prietella phreatophila
CACACAGAGAGAGAGAGAGAGAGAGAGAGAGAGAGAGAGAGAGAGAGAGAGAAAGCGTTTGGTAAATAAAAATAAAATGCACTTAGATCAAGAACTACATGCAGTCTCATAAATAAAGAAATTGCATGAATTTAAAAGTTAATTAATTTCAGTAAGTAGCGAGAGAGAGATGGATAGATAGAGAGAGATGGAGAGAGATGGATGGATAGAGAGATAGAGAGAGATGGAGAGAGATAGCTAGAGAGAGAGATGGATAACTAGATAGACAGATAACTGGAGAGAGAGAGAGATAGCTAGAGAGAGGTAGATGGATAGCTAGAGAGATGAGAGAGAGAGAGAGATGAGAGAGATAGCTCGAGAGAGAGATGGAAAGCGAAGAGAGAGAGAGATATATAGAGAGATGGGGAGATAGAGAGAGAGATATAGAGAGAGAGATGGGGAGAGAGAGAGATGGAGAGATAGATAGTGTGAGAGGTAGAGTGAGAGATGGAGAGAGATAGATGGGGAGATGGATAGTGAGATAGATCAGTAAATACAAATGACAGAAAGTAAATACAGTCTCAGTTGTTTTCAGTGTTCTTTACGGCACAAAATCAGAGGTTACAGGTGAAGGCTGTCGGAGTGAGTGAGGGTTTATATTCACGCTGATTTACGGCAGACGTCTGTATGCTGTTTACGTCTGTGCGGTGTTTACATCTATGCGCTGTTCACGTCTGTACGCTGTTTACATCTGTGCGGTGTTCATGTCTGTGCGGTGTTTACGTCTGTATGCTGTTTACATCTGTGCGGTGTTTACGTCTGTATGCTTTTTACGTCTGTATGCTGTTTACATCTGTGCGGTGTTTACGTCTGTGCGGTGTTTACGTCTGTATGCTGTTTACGTCTGTGCGCTGTTTACGTCTGTGCGCTGTTTACGTCTGTGCGGTGTTTACGTCTGTATGCTGTTTACCTCTTTGCGGTGTCTACGTCTGTATGCTGTTTACGTCTGTGCGCTGTTTACGTCTGTGCGCTGTTTACGTCTGTGCGCTGTTTATGTCTGTGCGCTGTTTACGTCTGTGCAGTGTTAACATCTGTATGCTGTTTACGTCTTTGCGGTGTCTACGTCTGTATGCTGTTTACGTCTGTATGCTGTTTACATCTGTGCGCTGTTTATGTCTGTGCGCTGTTTACGTCTGTGCGCTGTTTGTCTGTGCGCTGTTTACGTCTGTGCGGTGTTTACGTCTGTATGCTGTTTATGTCTTTGCGGTGTTTATGTCTGTATGCTATTTACGTCTGTGCGGTGTTTACGTCTGTATGCTGTTTACGTCTGTGCGGTGTTTACGTCTGTGCATTGTTTGTCTGTGCGCTGTTTACGTCTTTGCGGTGTCTACGTCTGTATGCTGTTTACGTCTGTGCGGTGTTTACGTCTGTATGCTGTTTACGTCTGTGCGGTGTTTACGTCTGTATGCTGTTTACGTCTGTGCGGTGTTTACGTCTGTGCGTTGTTTATGTCTGTGCGCTGTTTACGTCTTTGCGGTGTCTACGTCTGTATGCTGTTTACGTCTGTGCGGTGTTTACATCTGTATGCTGTTTACGTCTGTGCAGTGTTTACGTCTGTATGCTGTTTATGTCTGTGTGTTGTTTACGAGGCTGAGAGACGGAGGCTGTTCTAGAACTCTGTTCAACACGCCGTCGTTTAGGGAACACTTCCATTCCACAGTGATTTGTATACACTGTAATGTGAAAGACAGAGCTGCTTTACTGTTAGCTTTAGGCTATTCTTGATTAGAGCTAAATTTAGCGCCGGGCTCCACGGCAGCTTCGCGTCCTCCATCTTCCAGCAGCTCTAAGTTTACTGCAGCTCAGTGATTTACATGACAATGAAATGTTCCAGGTTGTGAATGTGTGTACAATTACAGTAATTACAGATTAAAATATCGGCTCAGAGGTTCACAATCACTCAAAATGGCTTCCTTAGTTCTGTAAGATCCACAGCCAGCAGTTCAGTGTGTCTAAATCATTACACACTCTCCTCTAAATACACGATTTATCCAGTAACGCAATTCGTACACTTTTAACACGCAAACCCCGCCTTCGATATTTAGACCACGCCCCCCTTTCTGAGTCTTGTGCCGGTGAATCAGTGGCAAGATCCTTAAAGAACCCTTCAAGAACTCTTGCGCATACTCACCCTGTGAATACACGCAGTGTGGGGGATTACTGGATAATGACGGCTCCCAAAAATGGTTCTGCATGGAACCTGATAGGGGAACATTCTGTTCTGTGGTTCTACATAGTAGAACCATTAAGTGTTCCCCCAGTGTGCTTCACATAAAAGTACTTAATAGCTATTGCCAGAGCCATAAAATTTACACTCTGAACCCTGAGGTCTGTGTAGAACCGTACAACAGTGTTTCCCTTATAGAATGGGTTCCAAGTAGAACCACCTTTAGAAGCAATTATCCAATGAACTTTTCCTAAGAGTATACCAGGATAGCTAAATGGGTGGGTTCAGGGTCATAATAGACAAACATCTGGAATCTGTACCACACACTTTCCCAGTACAGACATCCACCACAGAGAAGCTTTAAGGGTTCCTCCAGAAGAACAACCAATCAATATTTACATGCTTGGAAAGTTTAGCACCCTTAAGGTGAAGGAAAACTTTTAGGAGGCAAAGAAACTTTGATTATCCATTAAACCATTGAAGAACATTGAGTCTGTTATGTGCCGAGAGCTAGGTGTTGAATTCCTGACAGGTTCTAGATATTAAGAAGGAAATAATGAGACATAATTTGTACCTCACACTTAACATATACATTCTTAGAAACTAAAGGTTCTTCAAGGTTTCATTTGATAATTAAGAGTTCTTAGCTTCCCGAAATAAGTGTTCTTCACAGAAAACACTTTGGCTGAGGACTCTACATAGAAACCTTAATGGTTCCCCTAGAAGAACAACCCAAGAACATGAGGGTTCTGCAATATTTAATAGAATCGAGATCACTGATGTTTGAAGTTTTTTTTCTTCTTTTTTTTAATGGACGGCGCTCCAAGAACAGACACAGAGGTGGGTTACAAACACAAGATCTTCGGAGTCATGTGGGGTTGGTGAGAGGAAGATGAACTTGTTTCCTCTTTATGTAGAACAGATCTATAATGCACGGCGCTGGCCAGGTTCCTCTCTGAGCTCCTTGGCGGGGCTTGACCCTGCGACACTGCAGAGGTCAGTTAAAGTGTGTGGCGGCCATTTTTGTGTTCGAATATTAGCAGTTGTTCTGTTCTCTTGACTCGATGGCGAACGTAGCCTCACTCTGACTTGTCAGTTGTCGGAAAGCTTAAGCTTAAAGTTACAGCGCCACCTCTGGCTGTTACAAAGCGCTGACACTGGAGAATCCTTCCGTAGACGTTACACAAACCCATTTCTCCTTACAGAGAACGTCACCATATCATTTTAAATCATTTTACGTAGAATGTTGCAGATGTGAACGAGCCGTTACTATAGAAACGATAACGTATCAGAATGAGCGCATTAATATAAATCCACACTATTTTCAGAGCTGTTGTTATAGAGAATTAATCAACACCTTCTGACCAATCAGGATCCAGGATTCAGCAGCGCTGCAGTGAAATTGTTTATAATGTTATAATTTGTGATAATATAACATGGTGCCGTTTGTTGAGGTGTGTGTGTGTGTGTGTGTGTGTATGTGTGTGTGTGTCGTGGTGCGTTTGTACAGATGGACGGATAAAGATGTGGGTGTACGGAGCCACGGCCGGAGGCTTCATCCTCATCCTCTTCATCATCACTGTGTCCTTTCTCTTCTGGTATGTATGAGGTTCTAGTAGGAACGTAACATAATGTATGAAATGTGAAAAGAACCCGATGTCTGCGATATGGTGGAACACACAGAGAGAATGAAGGCTTGAGAATATTAATAGCACTTCTTATCTGATTTGATAATGATCGTTTGTGTGTGTGTGTGAGATTACCATATTGGTTGCATGCTCTAGTGCTCTTGGCAATGAATTGGTGAGGAGAACTTTGTAATGTGGCATGTTACTGCCACCAAGTGGGGCAGCAGAGTACCTAAAGACAAAAATGAACCTGAATTTAATCACACCGTGTCAGGTTCAGTTATACAACCGAAAAATAAACTAACATCTTCGCAATCAACATTATCAGCAGTAGATCAAGGAAAGATCTTCAGGATCCAATGAATAATGTGTAATTAAAGGACGAACCCTACTACAGAAAGTGTACATGTTTGTAGGGCTCTTTGGTCTTTCTTGTGAAAGGTTGATTGAGGTGAGGTGATTGTAGGACTTCCATAGATCTCATAGGGTCACAAATGTCTTAATGAACCAAACTTTAGATGTTATTTATTGGAAATATAGTGTCAGTACATGTGGGTTTTATGGCTCTAACAGGTTCAGACAATTTATTTGTCAGGGTGAGAGAACAAAGGATTAGAGAAGCATGAAAGATGATGAAAACCTCGAATGCTTGGAATATAGGACTCTGGGGGCATTGGGGACATAATGACTGAGAACATAAGGATCATGAAATATAGGTCCCTGCCAATGTAGGACTCTGGGAACACATCATTGACAGCATATATAGCCCTAAGAGCACAACACAGTGAAAACACATGAGCCTGGGTTTCTCAAAAAATTAGGTCATGAGAACAGGAGAAAACAGGAGACAGAGAACAGAGAGCTCGGGAAACATAGGAAACTGAAAATGTAGGGCTCAGGGAACATAGGATCCTGAGAACGTAGGACCATAAAAAACATGGGACCAGGAGGGTTATATGGCTGAGGTTATAGGACACATCTGGAAATTTAGACCCTGGTGAACATAGGTACATGAAAACAAGACTCTGGAGCTAGGGTTCTTGGGAATATAAAACCCTGAGGACACAGGGAACTTTGAATTATGAGCATGGGAACCTGAGAACCAAGAGTATATGAGTTACTGGGGTCAGAGGCCTGCTACCACAGGTCTCAGGATCGGGGAAACTGGGAACGTAGAACCCTGAGAACAGAGAGCACTGAGGTCATAGCACCCTGACTGTATCGGATTCTGGTTGCAGAGAACTTCGGAGTCTGGAAATATAGAGCCATGAGAACATAGGACCCTTGTTGTTCCATGGGCTCTTTGATATCATTCTGAGAACATCAGACTTAATACATTATTGCAGATTACTCATACTTTATTATTACACACTTTCATGTTACATTTGTAAACGAAGCACTCAGCCATTTCTCACACGGGTGTACGCCTGTAGTGCATTATGGGTAAGAGTAAAATAAACACTGAGCTGAACACTGTAGAGCAGTTCCTTTCCAAAAACTGATCCTCTCATTCTCTCACTCGTTCTTGACTAGAGTGAGAGAATGAGAGAGCTAGTTCTTCACTAGCTTCTGTAGCTGACGTTTTCTTTCTCGGATATTTCTCTCTTTCAGCAGTCGACCAGTTAAACAGAGTAACTCCCCTCCGCTGCAGAAAGCACTGTCTCTGGCCTATGATGGAGACGTGGACATGTGACAGACCCTACAGAGAACCAGGAGCTCGCCCTGGACCACGGAGAGCGTCTCAGATCGGGAGATCTTCACAAATCCCAGAAAACGTTGTGGAATTTGGAGCAAAGTGTGTTTTTGTAACCTTTAGTTTTGACATTCGAACAGGACGAGCCTTTTTAATGGAACAGGGATCTCGTGTATGTTCTTACCGTGTGGATGGGTATCTCGGGGGGGGGGTGTTACAAGAGAAGAACTTCAGTCTCTATTCGCACAAACGAACCGATGGTAACTGCTTGATGAGGAAACAAAAACCCAACAGACTACTATACTACTATGCACTATATTAGTGCTTTCTTCAATTATCTTCTTTTTTTTTTCAAAACTGGTTTTTAGTGTTTTGTTTCGTTTATTTCGTCGTGATGCAGCCAGACTTTTCATCATGTGATGTATATGAATGTGTACACGCAGGCCTGATCTTCATCTTCTACTAAAACCAAAACAGATTATTTCATTAGCCCACGTTCTGACCTTTGACCCTTAGCCCTGTAGCTTGTACCCTCTAGCACCAGCAGTTAATCCTCTTTGAAGCATTAAAATTGGCGCCTCTGGATAATTTTACTGCAGTTTGTTGACTTGCATGGATCCCATTTGCCATGTACGGTTACATGAAGGGTTCTTCATCGGTTTTACGACCACGTTGGGGATAACTCTAACCCCGTTTTAACGAGACGTGTTGTTTTATCATTTCTACGATAAACAGGACATGGATTGGGGATTGAGAACTGAAGGCCATGTGTTCAGAAGCTGTTGACTCTTGGTGTTTTTTAAAAAAGAACAAAAAAACATGGAGGATAAAAATTGCAGGTGAACAATAAGTCTCTTGTGTATAATTCCAAAATGTTAAACTGAAAATATTTCATCACTGATATTCCAAGTAACGACAATAACGTATCTAAAGTTCATTACCAGAGTTACTCCAATCTTTATTTCATCTGCATTACCGATCATAATAAATCTAATGAATCCAGAGAGCAGGCTAGCTATAACTGAAGCGCATCGTCAAAGTTACAGAACGGTGTTTTTTCGTATCGGCGTGAAATTTTGGAGAAACGAAATGCTTGGTGCAACAGACTGAGCAGATTTTCCTCCTTGGTTTTTGGACGGTGAAGTAAAAAATGGTGACTGCTTGCTTGGCTGGCAAATACTTGGACTGATTTCCCATCATACGAGCATCTGCGTTTATATAAACATCATCACACCACCAATCTGACGACTGTGCCCAAGCACACACGCTAGGGTAGGGCTCTGTATGGAATCTGTAAGAGTTCCCCAGGAAAACAAACCACAGAACCGTTAAGGATGCCTGAGGTTTAGTGGACTCAAACTCACCTCCTCCTGGTAACTAGACAAAAAGCACAATAGCCGCTGGGTATATAGTACAGGAAGGAGACCTTCATCATCTGCATCATTAGACTGACAGAAAGCATGGGGAATCTATTTGATAAAAAATATCCTGAAACTACACTCTGGACCAAAAAATAAATAAATGGGCTAATAACCTTTATATGCACAAAAGTGTTCCAGATGTTTGGACGTGAAGACTCGCTGACGTCCGTGTGTAAAGTTCTTCATGTACGTTTGTTTATTATTCGAAAGGAAAAGCTGCTCTGTAGTAACGTGTCACATTTTTTAACTGTCTTAAGTTTTATTTTTTAAATACACGATTCATTCTGTTTATTTTCATGATTGTAGCTTTATTTATTTCAGTAATTAATTCATACATTTATGCACTTTTTTGTTGTTGCGTTTTTTCAGTAAATCGTCAACACGTTTAAAAAAAAAAGTCAGATAAAACGACTCGTAAGCAGCTGTTTATAACGGATTATTATTATAAAGACGATAAACAAGACGACGTCGCCAGCACTCGCTACAGCTACGGTTATCCCTGATGCCCTGTTTGCATTCGCTCTTCTCACATTTTCTATTTATTCACACCAGATTTTTCACCTCAGACACGTGGAGAAGATCCACCCCCTACCCCCACCCTCTCCCCCCGCTGCTTTCATTCAGCTGTTCCTGAAGTGCCAATTAAAAAAAATAACAATAAAAATCCTACAAACAGGTGGATGAAATGTCACTCTTTACACTTTAGGTTTATTTAAATTTAAAAAGCAAAAGATAAAGCTTTGTCCTGCCTTATAATTAACAGCTCTGCCTCAGAGACAAGAATGTAGAACTATAATTACGGCAGTGCGGATGGTTTTCCAGCCTCTGCGCACTGCGTCATATTTATCTTTTATCTTCTATTGAAGTAAACATTGATTTGGTGTTTTGCGTTAACCTGGGGAGTTTGTTACAGTACAGTCGACTATTAAGTTTTCACATTTTTTCACCACACACGTCCCTGCCAAGTCGTCTCGTAACCACGATAAAATGATTTGAATTTCCTCACAGATATATATGTATATTTTTTTTACATATAGCATAGGTGCCAACATTTACGGCTTTAGCCGTCGTGTTTGTAATCTTTGACCTGCTGTGATGCCGATATGGGAGATGCCTGAAAACGAATGCGGGTGCTTTTCCTTTCTCTTCTAATCTATCGTTCTTGGTAAAGCTTTCATTACTTTTTTACATTTTACTACACGGGTTTTATTCCCTTCGATGTATCCGTTCATGAACCAAGTCTATCTGATATTTTCCTTTCATGTTAGTAATAAACGCCTGCACCTCTCATATCGAGAGCTAAACATACGACTATCCGCGTAGAAAGAAAGACACTATTTCTACAGCAACAGGATGATGTCATGAACAGCTACACGAACACAGCACATGATGAATCATTAATAGGCGTACCGTCTATACATGTCTAACAGGAACCACGTGCCTCATGAACACCATCGCCGGAGCGTCTCGGATCGGCCGCGTTCATGTAGTCGCTGGTCATGTCACTGTGTTGATGTAACTGGTGCTAAATGTGAATTTTTCCAGAGTAAGATCTCTGACAAAGTATCAGGTGTTATTTTATACTGTTCTCGAGGGCATCATGTATCATAAACACCAATCAAAAATATAAGTAAGAAAGTCATTACTGCACAAAAATACAAGTCGGCATCCAGTATGCCGGCGTCGCTTCATGCATATAAATTCATTACACGCCGCCTGACTCGAGTCAGATATACAGGCACAGTTAATGTCCTTGATGGAGCTAGCGTTTATTCCTTCTCCAGCTTGAAAGCAAACAAAATCCAACCACCTCTTTATCCTGCATTCAAATTTTGTGGCTAAAAATGTTTGTTTGTTTTTGTTGTTTTTTTAATGTATACAAACAGTCCACAGATGAAAGCAAGCGGTCTTAAAAGGTTCAGTTGTTCCTACAGTACATACCTAGCTATCTAGCTGACTAGCTAGCTAATCCTCCGTTACGTTTTTCAAACTTAAGACTTTGAAATACGTCGACATTAGCGAACTAGTCCATCGCCTCAAAAAGTACCTCAAAAACTGTACAGTCTTTAGTCAGTGTTCGGAGTTTTACTTGTGGATTTGCGCCTAGCTGATTTAATTCTGGCCATATTTATATTTTGGCACCCTGTTGTAAGTATGCATGCTTGATTACGTTTTGGTCCGATGTCATGAATTGTTCCACAAGTGGCCTTGCACTTCTCATTGCGTTGGTCTTTTGTTTTCATCTGCATTTTTATCGGAAGCGTGTCTCGGTGCGTCTCTCTGCAGAGTCTGCCATCGACTGTCCTGATGAATGAAGTTGTTTACACGGCCTTTGACATGTAGTGTTAAATATGCTCTACGCAGAACAAACAAAACTGCCTGAACTCGTTCTGTTTACACTGTACTTTCTGTTCCAACTGTGTGTACTTGAACAGTCGAATGAAAATGCTAATAAATTGTGATACTCGGTGGGCAAGGGTGGGTGTGGTCATTCCTCAAAATAACATGCGTAGAACTGGAACGTCTGAGCAGAACTTGCCGAACTCTCATCACTGTTTATTATAATTTTTAGAATTGTTTATCCTATAGATATTGTGACTGCGCAGCGAAAACAGGTTTTATGCTGTTTTTAATAATAACACACTGCAAAAATGCTATCTTACCATGTGAAATGAAGATATCCGATCATTCTCGTCATGACGTTAGCATGGAACACAGAGAAGAGCAATTTAGCCTGTTAGCCTATTTCTACATATTTGTAGATTAAAATTGTCATTCTACTGCTTCTTTGTAGAAATAGATGCTTGAAATAAGCCAAAAATGATCAGGCAATAGATTAATACAGTTACAAGCTTGAAATAAATAAATAAAGTTTAAATAAAAAAAAAAAAAGGCTTAAATTGCTATTTAAGTCACATTGGCCTGTTGAATTTTGTGTGTTCTGTTTAAACGCGTATCGCATAACAACATCCCAGGTCTTTAACTGTTTACCTGTAAAGTAGTGTACCGTTTGTGTTGCATTCACTGATGAAGGATTATGCTTTGAGGTAAATCTCGATCAGGGATAAAACATCTCACAGTGCTTATGCCACACACACACACACACACACGTTTCCCGACAGGATCAAGCATGAACCATTTTACCGTTATTTCACTGAAGAATCCTCTTGCATGCTGGCTGTAATGTTGATGTATTCACTGTACATCGCTTCTCTTTTTGATAGCACACATCCTGTTGGACGCCATGTGCCATGTGTTGGAGCAGCTTGGACCTCTGCTGTCCAATAAATCCCACAGAGGAAGCTACAGATTGTCTGGCACGTTGCCTACACCATCATCCAGCCAAGCTGGCAACGATTACGGTCTGCTGATTTGATTGTAGAAAATGTTCTAATATGTATTGATCTAAATCCAATCTCACTTCCTAACTGCATCAACACCGATGAGTCAGAGGTCCGAGGATCAAAAAACGATCGGGATGTCTGCAAAAGGAGGAAAACACTGATGAAAATCAACGCCAGGGAGCTTCTGTAGCTCGGACCAGGAAATAATGTACGCATTATAAAGTTTTAAGTCTCCGTGTTGGAAAAAATTACATCGACTGCATTTCCAAACAAAGCTTTTTTTTTTTTTTTTTATTAGTCTGAATGAAATCATTAAGATCCCGCTGGTTAGACCAAACGTACGATCGTGCATGATTTTTATAGGCCATTTATTATTAATTTTATAACCAAAAGAAACTTGAACATTAGTATAACGTTAGTTAGCTAATGTTAGTAGAACCTGTTAGCAGTGTTTAATCATTTCTTAAAGCCTTCAATGAGATCCTTTTCAGCAAACCGTCCTCAAAATGTCTTTATTCAATGCTCAAACTCACCGTATCGATGACCTGTTACTATAGAAACGATGTCTTAGAAAGGATTTGTGTCAGAGCTGCTGTTAGAGAAAATTAACCAATCAGAATCCAGAAATCAACAGCAATGGAAACTAAGAAAGTCAGTTTAAATGACTTGACAATGCTAAATTTCCTCCCTTTAATTTTTTTTTTAATATATATCCATCCATCCTTCCATCTTCTACTGCTTGCTCCTTTTCAGGGTCATATATATATATATATATATATATATATATAAATAAAAATTTAAATCAGCTGCACAAACAAGCCTCAGGGGAAAAGAAAAATAGCGGCACTCAGCTGAAAGAAACAGAACTCGTCTGCCTTGAAAATGAAAATAATACTAAGTAGTAATCAGTGAGTCTCTTAGGGGGATAGAAACGCATTTAAAGCAGTTTAGTATTAAATTGGGACATTAACTCAATCTGGTCAATTCCAGGACAGAACTGATAGATAATGTCTCTGTGCCCAGAATAATTTAAAAGCCAGAAATAAATAAAAAACTCCCGAACTTTAAAACCACCTGGATAATATTGTGTAGGTCCACCTTCTTGATGAGGCATGAACTCTAGAAGACCTGTGAAGGTGTGCTGCGGTATCTGGTACCAAGACTTCTGCAGCAAGTCCTGTAAGGTACGATGTGGAGCCTCTGTGGATCAGACTTGTTTGTCCAGAACATCCCACAGACGTTCGATCGGACCGAGAGTCTGAGTCAACACCTTGAACTCTTTGTTCCTCAAACAGTTCCTGAACAGTTTTTGAGCTGTGTCAGGGAGCATTATCCTGCTGAAAGAGGGCACTGATATGATATTAGCAGTGCGAACACCGTTACCATGAAGAGGTTTATTTGATCTGCGATAGTGTTTAGGAAGTGGTACATGTCACAGTAACATCCACATGAATTCCAGGACACGAGGTTTCCCAGCAGAACAGAGCATCACTCTTTCTCCGCTGGCTCGCCTTCTTCACATAGTGCATCCTGGTGCCACCTCTTCCCCAGGTAAACCACACACACACACACACACCCGAATGTCCACGTGATGTAAAATAAAACGTGATTCATCAGAACAGACGTTCTTCCATTGCTCCATGGTCTAGTTCTGATGCCCACATCCTCATTGTAGGTGCTTTCGGCGGTGGACAGGGCGTCAGCTTGGGCCAGCACAGTCAAAGTCACTCAATCCTTAAACTTGCCCATTTTTCCTGCTTCCAACACATCGACTTCAAAAACTATTCACTTGCTGCCTAATATATCCCACCCTTTGACAGGTGCCACTGTGATGAGATAATCATCGCTATTCGCGTCAGTGTCAGTGGTTTTAATGTTATGGCTGCTTGGTGTATGTGTTTACCTCTAGATAATAGCATCCCTGCATAGATTTCCAGTTTAATCAGTAAAAACTAATAAATGAGGTTCTTTGGATAATTGAAAGTTCTTCGTCTTCTAAAAGGGTTCTTTTTGAAACTCTATCTGAACAGGAAGCCTTCTGATGTTAGGTTCTGAATAGAACCTTTAAGGTTTCCATAAAGGTTCTATTAACTGAAGAATCCCCTAATAGTACTCAATGAAACCTAGATTTTTATTTCCAGTAAAAGTACTGGTTCTTAGCCACTTACAGTCACT
>JAOUWY010000075.1:1337253-1348195 GCA_025728095.1 Prietella phreatophila
TATAAAATGTAGAAAAGGCAGGGAAATGAAGCAACTGGTACAAAAAAGCAGGATAAATTAAATATACAAATGAAATGTGAACTTTTATACTCCAAATCACTTATAACCTACGGTTTAGGCCACACCTCCTACCTGAGTGTGAACTGTTATTGAACTCATTGGTGTTTTTATGCTCCCTCAGGTTGGGACGAAGGCAGAATTCCAGGGCTTGTTCTGTAAACCTGCTCATCGTTAGCATGAGTGAGAAGCGTTTCCATCATCTCAGGGTGAGTCATTAAATATCCCGGTTAAATAAGCATACACCACAGTATTGTAAATATGGTCCAGTCGGATGATGATGATAATGATTGCTGGACTAGACTACATCTAGAGGCCATGCTGATGCGCCTCTAATGCCTGAGTCACACTGCAGGTGTTCGGATCTTTGGCACCGTCTTAAACGACTATCCTGTGGTGTGTTATGTTGTGTGAAAAATCCAATCTGAACCTCTCGGATCTACTCACAAATAATTTAAACAACCAGCTGTACCTGTCTGTTCTACTCTGTATTTACTTTGATCTGAAGTCAGGTTCCCCTCCCTCCCCCGGAGAACTTTACTGAGATCTCAGGTTCAGAGAATTGGGCTCGCTGATTAAAATTCATGAGAGTGAATTGCTCCCAGTTTCAGACATGTATATCCCTCTGTTTCTCTTTCTGCCCCCCCCCCCAAATATCCTTGTTTGTAATTGATCTGTAATAAACCCCTTGCTATAGACTTGCGTTAGAAGAGTCCGGGCCTGTGTTAGACCTGTGCAGACATGTCGCACAAACCAGCACCACTTATTTACTCCAAAACAAAGGGGGGTGGCCCAAATGCTAGCGTTTTACAGAGAAGATCTCCTTACAGGTTCATTCTAAACCTCCACACACACACAATGTAAACCTGTGTACATATACCACATGCCAAAACGGCTGTAAACAACACTAACTTCATTTAAATACATTATGAAATATTTTTCTGGACTAAAGTGGCAACTAACTCGGTACATTCTGTGCTGGACTAAAGCATAAATTAGTTCAGTACAATAAATAAATAAATACTGACTGAAGCATCCGCTGTTTCCTTTTAAAATGTAATAGAAGTAATAACAATTAAATTATATTTGGGTTTAAATAAAGGATAAATCATTCACTCTGTTTAAAATGTACAAATAAATGGATAGATAAAGTCTGTGGCATTAATTAACTCTTTAAAATGAATAAGCAAATAAATAAAGACTAAGGAATCAATGAGCTCTGATAAAAATAAATACAGGCCAAGGCATTAAATAACTATTTGAAATACATACATAATTTATAAATCGGTAAATGAAAATCAATAAAAGCTCAGACTTGAATTAATTCAGTTTAAAATACATAAATAAATAAAAAATAATAAAGGCTAAGGCATTAGTTAACACTTTATAATACATAAGTAAATTATAAATAAATAAAGGCCAAGGCATTGAATAACTGTTTAAGATACATAAATTATAAATAAGTAAATGAAAATCAATAAAAGCTAAGACATGAATTAATTCAGTTTATTATTGTGTAAAAAAATGAACAAATATATAAAGGCTAAGGCATTCATTAACTCTCTTTTAAAATAATAAATAAATATTGTTCTTTACTGAAACTTCAGTTAACGTAATCTAAATAGAATTGTTTTGCGTATAGTCTCAGCTGATTTGGTCTTAATGAATAAACAAGATGTGCTGGATGAAATCTTCACACATTACAGGTCTTTTACAGAGTGGAAGAAATATAATACATGATTATGTATGGCAGTGTTTGTGTTGTATGGTCTTGCTGCTCGACAAACTGTTGCTAGGATACGGGGTTAGACAAACAAATGAAACTCCTTGTGGATGGTTTTAATTGATGCTTTCTTCATTCTTTTATTTGTGTTTTAAAGGTCCAGTGTAAATCAAGGTGGTTGTTGTTGTTTATTAAGTCCTGCGTGTGCTCTCCTGTGCCGTCCACGCCCTGTCTCCTCCTGATAAATTCGTACACTCGTTCAGCTCAACGTTGACTCTCGTTCTCACATGTAATGACTTCCTGATGGCGAGGTCTCTGGAGTGATATTTCCAGGAGCTCAGGGTGTGCAGGAATGCACAGAGAAATTGCAGCCGTTTGTTCTCACTAAGCCATGACTTTGCTCCTTCTTTCCACATAAAGGTCAAGTGGTGAGATTTTGTCGGGCTTCGTGTCCAGACAGAGGAAGGTCAGATGTCACGTGTCCTTACTCCTCCTCCCCCTCCTCCTCCTCCTTCTCAGGGAGAGATGAGCAGTGGCCCTGTGGCTGAGAGCTGGTGCTACACACAGGTAAGCACAGTCAGATACAAATAAGTACACGATCGCTTACGATTTCAGCGCAAAAGATAAAAAATTCCGTGACTAGTCCTACGACGGAGTGCACAAGATTCCCCATGAAACACTATATTCATGGCTCCTTACTCACTACATGTGCTCACTTCACTAGGACATACCATAGGTAGTGCACTAGATGCCTGATAAAACAACATTTAAGATTCAGCAACAGAAAAAATTACTTTTAACATGTGCCTTGTTGACGATGTCAGTTGTTTCTCTTTATCAGATTACTGAAGTGCTATAAACAAGTTGATCAGATTATTGCTCAGATCTGATTTTCTTTCACTAATCAGATTACCTCGTACATATAAATATACTCGTCTGTGTCTGTGGGTCTTTTACTGCAGGTAAAAGTAGTGAAATTTTCCTACATGTGGACCATTAATAACTTTAGCTTCTGTCGAGAGGAGATGGGTGAAGTACTGAAAAGCTCCACCTTCTCTTCAGGTCCCAGCGATAAAATGAAATGGTGAGATTATTTTTTTTATATATATATATATGTGTGTGTGTGTGTGTGTGTGTGTACACAAGAATACACAATTCAGAATTGGGATACTCATTTCATCATACTACAATTTGGGGCATAGTAATTCTCATCTCTGTACTCTTTAGTACGGATTGTATGCAAATTGGTATGCAGGGACTCTAACCAATCAGTACACAGTCCCCTCCCCCTAAAGACACTGTAACCAAACAGCGCACCTTCCAGTCTTTGCACAGTCAATAGGGAAAGTTCTGGTTTAAACTGGTTTTCTCTTAAGTGGATTTTCTGGGCAGGTATTAAAACCACCTGTGTGTAGTTCAAGTCTCTGAGGTTGGAGATTTTTCAGGAGTAGACGACGGGGTCTTTCAAAATCTTTTTGCTCCCCGAGCAGATTTGTCAGAATTTCAGAGCTCTAAAAAGTGAGCTCTAAATATTTGTTGTGTGTGCGTGTTATTTGGTCCAGGTGCCTCAGAGTAAACCCAAAAGGACTCGACGATGAAAGCAAAGACTACCTGTCACTGTATCTTCTCCTGGTTAGCTGTCCCAAAAGTGAAGTGCGTGCGAAGTTTAAATTTTCCTTACTCAACGCTAAGCAAGAGGAAACTAAAGCTATGGGTACGAGCCTCTTCTGTTGTAAACTGCATTGTATATTCCTCATCATACATTACATTATATATTACTCAATTGTTGTAACGACATAATCCTTGTTCCTCACCTTAAACTTAGCTAATTAGTGTGTGTTACACTTACTTGATTGTAATAAATGTTTTTGCTTTCTAGCAGATGCTGTAACCGGTACAGGAAAGTGATATTTATGTTATAATTTATGCATTTTCCTAATTGTAATTAGTGTTTTGATGGCCAAATGTGCAGGACTGAGATTTAGACACTGCTTTAGGCTGTGTACCAAGAGCTAGATTTGTACTAAAACAACTTATGTTAGTCCTTATGAGGAATAACATGCAAGTAAGACCTGCATTGGCCAAAAAGCTCGCATTGACCAAAGTGCTGTACAAGAAATGAAGTAAAAGCATAAGAAATATAAAAAATAAAAGAACACAACACCCATAAAGCACAACTTACATCAGTTGTAATAGCGATGTATGTTTACTATGTGCTCTGTGCTTTGTAAAAGCCTGCCTGCCTGATCATAAAACAGTGTTGTTTTGGTTTTTTTACTGACTTCGATTAACAAAACCAGCGATTATCTGTAGTCTTATTAAAACAAAAAAGTGTCTTATTAGAATTTAAACGTGACTGATTTGTTCTCCTTTACAGAAAGCCAAAGAGCCTACCGATTTGTCCAAGGCAAAGACTGGGGCTTCAAAAAGTTTATTAGAAGAGATTTTCTTCTCGATGAAGCAAACGGCCTTCTTCCAGACGACAAGCTCACTCTGTTCTGCGAGGTAGAGTGCTAAACCGTGTCTGAAAAGGATTTCTACTTGGTGTTCTTTTTCAAAAATACTGTTGCTGCTGTCTGCACTACCCATAATGCACTGTAAGCACCTTTTAACGGTCATCGCAAAGCGCTGAAACTGGAGACTCCTTCCCTAAACGTTACATCAGTCATAAATCTCTCAATATCCGTTTGCTTGAGCGAGTCGGTACGGCTGTGCCTTTCTAAATTTCTGATCAGGCGTCTTATAAAATCCTGTCCTCCTCCTCATCATCCGTGAGTGACGAGCGCCCGCCCACTCTTATACCGAAGAGATCGAGGGGGGGAATGGATTTTGTAGATAATTTCGAGGATATTGTCTGGAGAGAGAGAGTTTGCAAGTCCCGATGAGATCTTCAACAAGCGTCAACGTTTGCTACGAAATTGGCAATTTAATAAAGCAAATTAGATGCAAATTGCAGATAGGCTGTTTCCCATCATTAATTGGACAGCTCTCTAGATGAGGAAGTGAGAAACACAGCGGCTGTTAAACCGCTGCCGGTGGTTTTCTTTTTCTCTCTCGCACTGTTTGATGGTGCCTTCACGCTGCGTTATGAACAGCGTTCAGTCTCTTAAAGGTGCAATAAGCTGACAGTTTTCCTGTACAAAATAATAAATAGGATTGTAAATCTTGTCTCATGCTAACTGCTTAACGTTGTTGTTTCAGTGTAGCTGTATTATCACATGTACAAATTTGATATGATGCAACATGTAGTGTATGAGCACTCATTCCCCGCCCCTAAATCCACTGTAACCAATCAGCAGCCAGTCAAGACTTCAAGCCCAGAATTTGTCAACATGGGAAAGTTCCTCATATTCAGAGCCGGGTTACACTGGGTTTGTGTGCTGACTCGTTGCCTGGCCCGCCAAGCTCTAATCATTTATATCTTTATAAAAGTGAAAACGTTGCTTATGATGTTTACGTTTGCATTGTTGTTGTTGCTTTTTGTGTGTTGAATATGTACGCTCTCAGAAAACTGTCATTTCTTTATGTTTGCTGTAGCGTTTGGGATTCATTCCCGATCTACTCTTTGTTTCTCCCCTGCTCTAGGTGAGTGTAGTGCAGGACTCTGTAAATATCTCAGGTCAATCTAACACAAATGTGCTGAAAGTTCCGGAGTGCCAACTCTCAGATGATCTGGGAAATCTGTGGGAGTGTTCACGCTTCACTGACTGCACACTGTGTGTGGGGGGGCAGGAGTTCAAAGCCCACAAATCCATTCTGGCAGGTAAAGACCTACGGCCATCTTCAGTTTAGTCTCCAGCAGGATGCAGCTCGTAATGTCTTAGATTACATGAAGTGCAAGCGCTGGTTGGTGTCTTAAGATCTCAGGCAGATCGGGCCACCAGATCTCGTGTGGATTGGTCCAGTGATTTTTCAGATGGATGAATCTGTCAGGTCTCAAGCAAATTGGTTTTGTAAGATTTCAGGCAGTTTGGTTACCCAAGCTCGTGGGCAGTTCGAGCATCTAAGGTCTCGGGCCGGTCAGTCCCCCAAGATCTCAGGTGGATTGGTCCTATAAGATTTCAGGAGGATTGTCCACCGGATCTTGGGCTGATTGATCCTCCATATCCTGGGCACACTGGTACCCATAACATCTCGGACAGATTGGTTCTCCAAGATCTTGGGCAGATTGGCCCTCCAAGATCTCGAGCTACTTGGTCCACTAGATTGGTTCAGACACCCAAATCTCCTTAAACATTTAAAAACTATATCAGTTAGATAATGGATTCTTTTCATTAAAAACAAGAACTGAGTAAAATTGTTTATTAGATTCTGTGTTCCAGAAGTAAGTTGTGTTCTTCAGTATAAATGAGGAAAACGTTTTCCATCTTGAACTGTGCGTGAGCTTAACCAGACAATTTAAAAAATGGACTCTGTGCTTGCCTCAGTAATCTTAATGAACGGTCACAATAACAATAGAGAGTGGAAACAAAGAAAATAAGCCATGTTTTCAGACATTCCTAATATAAGACTGATGGGTTTATCGCTCTCTTGGCAGCGAGATCACCTGTTTTTAACGCCATGTTTGAGCATGAGATGGAGGAGAGCAAGAAGGTACACATTCACTGTGATTACTAGACGTTTGCAGCAGCTGTGTTATCTGTACTTACTTTCTCTTTATTTCCTCACACACAGAACTGGGTGGACATCAGCGATGTCGAGCCAGATGTCTTTAGAGAAATGATGGGGTTTATATACACGGGGAAAGCGCCAAATCTGGAGAAAATGGCCGACAGTTTGTTGGCAGCGGCTGATAAAGTAAGTGATGAAGCGATATGGTCTTTATGATAAATTACATTTTAATTGTTGGTGTAAGAATTCTACAATAAATATCATATTTCTACCGTTTTTATAGATTTATCTTTTTATATAATGCTGATCATCCTTTTAGCACACGTTGTTATAAAATATATGTCCTCCGGAATTGCTAAGACGGGCTGTTCCAAACGCTGTTCGGAGGAATTTGCTTCAAATGTTGATTAGAGAGGAGAAAACATATTAAGAAGTGCAGCAAATTATAGGATGCTCAACTAAAATGACCTCAAATTCTTTAAAATGCCGACAAAAATCTGAAACACGAAAGCGAGCAACTACAGTTAAAACGGGTCGAACAATAGTCAGAATGACAAAGATCCGGCCAGTCATCACCTCAAGAACGATCAAAGATGGTCTAAAATAACCTGTAAGCACTGTTACAGTCGGAAGACGTTTGATCCGAAGTGAAGCTGTCGGAAAGAAGCCCCGGCATTGAAATTTGCCAAGGAGCGCATGGATTGGCCCAAAGAGAAATGGCATAAAATTCTGTGGACAGCTCTAGTGATCGACAGTAATCGACAAAACTCATGGTATGAGGAAGTTTCTCGTTCTACAGTGTTGGGCATGTTTATGGTATACCAGGGGCCATGGATCAGTTTGAATACGTCAAATTATTTGAAGGGATTATGCTGGCCTGTGCCGGAGAGGAAACGCTGCTGAAATGGGTGTTTCAACAAGACAACGACCCCAAACACACCAGTACTCGATCGACATCTTGGTTCCAGACAAAAATGATTGAGGTAAAGGAGTTGCCAGCTCAATCCCTTGACCTCAGCCCCACTGAAAACTCATGGGGTGATGTTAAAAGTGCAGTGTCCGAAGCAAAACCCAAATTTCACAGGAACTGGGCTGCCGGAAGTCGGTCGACTCGATGTGACGCAAACTAAATATTAGTTCAATAATTTAAAGTGATGTTAAATGTTGGCAAATTTACCTGTTTGAAGAGAAAAATGCAGACACTGCTTCTTTTTTTTCCTCTTTTGAACAGCTTCCTGTAAAAACAAATTTGTATTTGATTTGTAATTGAATGTGTAATGCTTCCTTTTCGTTTGAAATATGGAAATAAAAACTATTAAAAATATTTTCACTTTATTTACTTTTACTTTTAAAAGCGTTGCTGTTTATTTTAACACAAGTGTATGCATATAATTTTATATATAATGTATGTGTATATAGTTGATTATAGTTTAAATGATTGTATAAGTATTTTTGCATAAATTTTTATGGCTGCACAAAAAAAGCACTGATAATTAATCTGCAGTCCATAATAATGATGATGATGATGATGATGATGATAATAATGATGATAATAATAATTTCTCTGCACCTTATGGTTTCTTTTACTCACTGCCTTTAGGCATTTTTTTTTACTTTGATCATAGCATTTTAATTAGACATTACAGATGTTTCTCGCGCTGCCACTGTGTATCACCGCGTCTACACTGCGAGTGAGGATCTAGTTTAATGATTAGTTTAATGAACTAATCTTTAAATCATTCTAAACAATTTTTTAAAATTGTGTGTTTATAAATACGTGCTTTAAATGATTTTTTTTATGTTTGAGATCATATATTATCTTTCTCGCAATTAAAAGCAGCATTTTCATCTTTTTTTTTTAATCGTCATTTATATTATTCGTTTTTTCCTCTTCCACTTTATAGATTCAGTGAACTTTTAACGTCCTCATTGGACAGAAATTCATCTTGGGTTTGTGAAGAACCGTGTGTGTGTGTGTGTGTGTGTGTGTAGTACGCTCTGGAGCGTTTAAAGGTGATGTGCGAGGAGTCTCTGTGCAGCAGCCTGTGTGTGGAGAACGTAGCCGACACGCTCATCCTCGCCGACCTGCACAGCGCCGAGCAGCTCAAAGCTCAAGCCATCGATTTTATCAATAGGCAAGTGCGGCTTCAGGAAGGAAAAAAAAAAATGTGGCACTCGATGATAAATCACTGCTGCCATCACTGTTTACACACGCTGAATGTTAGCTAGCTCTCTTTTCTTCTTTTTTATCTCCTCTCTAGGTGCAGCGTCCTCCGACAGCTGGGGTGCAAGGATGGAAAATACTGGAATAGCAAGTATGTAATTAGCCTGTGTGTGTGTGTGTGTGAGGGAGACACACACAAGATTAATAACAAGCTCTTATCGGCACCAGCGAGCTGCATTAGAATTCATTGTTTTGGGTTTTGGCCGCTAAAACCTCGTCAGTCTCTGCTAGTTTTCTCCATATCTCAGAATTTATGATGTTAATAGACTCTCAAACAGTTTAGCAATATTAAAAACACCCATCTTGTACACATCTCATTTCTTTCATGTCTCCTTCCCTGAGGTCTGGTTATGACGTTTGTGTCATCGTTCGTTCGTCAGAATTAAACAGGCTGTCTGTTTCTCCACCTTTACCACCCAGTATTTTTGTATAGAAAAGCGTGAGTTTGAATCTCAACATTGCCACAGTCAAATCCGTGGCCAGGAGTCAAGAGAGCAACATTCTGTGCGGATGTGGGTGCGCGGAGCATACATGATCTGTCCCCTGTTGATCACGGCAACATCAGCCAATCGTAGACGTCTGTGAGGTCGTGTATGCGAAAGAGGCCAAATACCATGTAAATACTTATACTATGCACTAAAAGTGAAGAAAAAGTACATACAGTTGAGCGTGTAGCAAAAGAGTACGCACATACTGGGACGTACTAACATGGTGTACTGGAAGCGAACGTAGACCACGCCGTTGCTTAGTTACGGATACCGTCACCGTAAATAACCTCCTCTTTGCATTTCAGCCTTTCTTCATTTGTTATTCCTTATCTCATATAACTTGTACTGTATCATTTTATTTTATTTTATTTTATTGGTTTTATTGTTTATTCATATTTAGTCCTGGTATGTCGGATATGCGGTTAAACATACTAGCGTTTCGGGACGAGCTGATTGTAATCTCGGAAGATGTTTTGACGGATAGTTGGCGAATCGGGACGCAGTCATGATTACTCACTGTCTCGCTCTCTCTTGCTCTCGTTTGATCTGTGCTGAGCGTTAGATTTAATTGCTCCATGGGTTCTGACCATGTGTGGGGTTAACACTCGGATGTCTTTGTGCTCTTTGTGTCACAGCCACGCCGCAGACATAATGGAGACTCCGGGCTGGAAGGCAATGATCCAGTCTCATCCGCACTTAGTGGCCGAGGCTTTCCGCGCTCTGGCTTCGGCTCAGTGCCAACCGTTCGGCCTGCCCAGGAAAAGGCTCAAGCAGTCCTGATCTCTCTCTCCATCTCTCTCTTGATCTATTTCAGCCGGAGGAAGGAAAGGAGGCAATGGGGGGGAACAACATGAACTCGTACCACTCTCACTGAGACATGTTCGGCTTCAGATACACACTCACTCTTTTACATTAATCCTTTCTTTTTTTCAGTTGTTTTTCCCCTCTTTCTTTTCACTTGTATTTTCTCGTCATCTTTCTCTCATTGGCATTTGCGCTCTTTTTCTTTTTTTCCCCTCCATCTACCTCTCTGAGCATCCCTCCTCACTGTATCACTCTTATCCTCTATCTTGCTGTCTTCATCATTTCTCCCTGTCTTTCTTCCGTCTTTCTTGCACTTTTTCTTTCTCTGCCTTATCGGTTTCTTTTTCCTCTTGTCCTTCTCTCTCTCTCTCTCTCTCTCTCTCTCTCTCTCTCTCTCTCTCTCTCTCACACACACACACACACACACATTTTATCCCTCCACCCCCCTGAGTAATGTGCCCAGGAACAGCGGAGCCATTAGGGGAACAGCCAGATGTTGGCTTGGTGGATGCACACCAGTGAATCAGACATGAGGGCTACAGATTGTCCTGCGGTTCGGAAATGTCTCATTCTTCAACGCCGTCGTAACGCACACAGCGCACGGCGCCCATTCCCTTTGTTGATGCGAATCCACCACTGTTCTGCATAGACCTCACACATACACACTGCAGGATACTGCACTACACAGTGTGTTCGATCCGGATACAGTCTGTATGGAATTGTTCTTTTAAAGTTCACAACGCTTTTTTTTTGTGAGCAGTGATAGAATCAGGATTACTTTAGAAAAAATAACTTGTTGGATGTATAATGTATCTGTATACTTTATACTGTATATACATTTATACAACAGCATGGTTAAGTTCTCGAATCTGATTGGTCAGAATTTTTTGTTTGTTTGTTTTTTTGGTATAACAGCAGTGAGAACAGTCTATTTACAGCTGCTTGTTTTAATGTTGTATGTGAGTGTGTATGTGATTGTGCCCTGCGATGGACTGGCACCCTGTCCAGGATGTACCCCGCCTTGTGCCTGATGCT
>JAOUWY010000075.1:1352426-1364885 GCA_025728095.1 Prietella phreatophila
GTCTAGCTGACTCGCATCCACCCGTCTCTCGTTGTCTAGCTGACTCGCATCCACCCGTCTCTCGTTGTCTAGCTGACCCGCATCCACCCGTCTCTCGTTGTCTAGCTGACTCGCACCCACTTTGCATCACTAACATGCTCCTCTGCTGGTCTGGACCATAGACCCAGTGATTTCAGGTACCTGGGTTCATCAGGAAACAAGTTACCTGTCTGCCATTTATTTTTACCTTAAACATGTCGAATTGGTGTTGAAGATTATTGGTGAAACCAAAAATACATTGTTAATGAATTAGCAGATTTTGTAGCGCAGTAATGTGAAAAGATGTGAAGTGTTACATTTACAGATACAGAAGCGCATCAGTTTGTTTGTTTGTTTATTTATTGAGTGTAACTCTGCCATACACATTAAGAGTGATTTAAATGACAGAATACGTATCTACAATTTAAGGAAACTTAGAAACTTTTTAAAAATGTTCTTTGTTGGTCCCTTTGGAGGAATCCTCTCAGGTGTTTACCTATCAGAAAGAGTCCCATGTAGAAATGAGTCTTTAAAAAAAAAAAATGTATTAGTATAAGAACTGCAAAATAACAAACTGATATTTAAGGTAGAGTGTATGTTTTGTGCTCGGTAGTATTCAAGAAGTCCCAAGGACACAACCTGGAACTACTTTTTCATTTATGTTATCAACCACTCCGTTTGTTCCACAATCTGTTATCCGACTCTGTATGAATGTGAAAAATCGTTGTCGACAACCTGCATATCCTATTTTATTTTTATTTTCTCTGATCACACTAATATCAGACTGTTTTCATGAACGGTGATTAGGTTAAGTGTGTAAAATATTAGCTTTTTATAAAGCTGGAAAAATGGAAGTAGACTGCAGGAATGTACTGCATTCTCATTAACGCTGAGTAAAAGTGGTGTGTGTTTTTCAGCGCTGCCTGATTTGGTCCTGAATTAGCACTACATCTGCGGCACTTTGCTCTATTAAAGCACGGCGCTTTCATGTGCTCCCTAATGCCAGGGCTGATTAAAGTGAACAGCAGGCACTAATCCGAGATACGAGACAGTCGTTTCCCTCGGAGCGTCTCCATATCAGCGCTCTCCTCTACGTTTAGAGTGAATGAGGAAATACAGCCTCATGAGAAAAGCTGCTATAAACCTGAGCTGCCTTTATTTATTTATTTATTGTTCGTTCCAAGCAGATTAGAATGAAAAGAATTGAACACAGTGCATCAGTTAGAACCTGTACAGGTATCCACGTCATGGGTGTGTGAGTGTAAAGAGCAGATTTTCTTCATGTAGATATAAAAGCGGTTTATAAATGACTTAAAATGTCGTTTTAGTATTAGAGAAGCTGGGTTTTATTTATTTATTTATTTTTTTGTGAATTGTTGACCAAATTGATTTATAACCACTCATGTTGAGATTTGTAGGGGAAAAAAGGTAGAACGTTATGCTGTTTTTTTTGTTGTTGTTTTTTTTTGTGTGTGTTTTTCTTGTTCTTTGACCTGCTGGGTGTCACGACTTTCTGAAAAGGGTCAATTAATCAATAATAATAATAATAATAAACAAAAATTAGTTGGAAATCTGTACTAAATATTTCCTTTGTTCTGAAACGCTATGAATTTTACATTTTATTTATTTATTTATTATTTAAAATTGCCGACAAACTGACAGGCAAGCATAAAGGTGTAATGGTGGGGTTGAACACCTCCAAGACTTATTTGTAATAATAAATTTCTGTCGTCGTTCCAGCGCTACGTTTCTCAAACTATGCTAGTTTTTTTTCAGTTTTTTTTGTTTGTTTTCCTCTGAAAGTAAACATGCGATCAATATGCCTTGTAGGATGCAGGATCCTGGCGTAATTCATTAATTACTTTTGAATCGTATTTTTATTTACTTCAGTCTCGGTTTGTTCGATGATGCATATGTGATTTCAAATTCATATGACTTTCAGTTCATTTGTGCTCCCACTAGTTACCACACCCTATTTACAATACACCAATACCTAATGGATCTACTGTGAACTGTAGTTATGAACATGCTTAAAATTATGATTTATTCTAAAATGTAAATGTTTTTAAGGGCGATTTTGAGTGATTGATTTAAGCCTGTTCGGGGGTTTTAGTTCAGAAAGATTAATGCATATTTGAAGCCTTGCTATGGAATGCTTTTTGGGCCAGCCTTAAGTAAGGAATAAAACAGTAGGGGTCATGGTGTTACGATAAAATAACCAATAACTTAATCACCACGGTTATTTTTTCACCTATAACAGTTTGCTAACAAAATGTACAACTTGTCATGATGTAAAGTCAAAAGATATTGGAAGACTTAGTTATAGTACAGTTTAGCTGACACTGGAGACTCCTTCCATCAATGTTAATTAAACGTTGTCTTAAAGAATTTTATCCATGATTACAGTATACACATTTTTATAAAATAGTCCTTTATGTTGAGCGTGAACGAGCTGTTACTATAGAAACGATAACGTAGAAGGAAGGTCCGCATTAATCTAACCTGTTCGACAACACCTTCTGACCAATCGTCAGAACTCAACAGAAATGTGTTTAAAAAGAATGTCTAATACAATTATTTTTTGTTTTTGTGTGTTGGAAAGTGAATTCTCTCGCACGTTATGTAAAAAAAATAAAATAATTGAATGTAAATAAGGTGTCATTTTTAAACACGGTTTTCTATCCTGCCGTATATGAGCATAAAGTTGATGGACAATGACCTGACATCCAGGTCCGAGCGTTGCTAACTCGACTCGCGTCTTCATCTGAAAACATTTTTAGAAATTCAGTTATCTGAAGATGGTTTTTCAGCAGTAACGCAGAAAGTCAGTCTGAGATTAAGGATAAAAAAGCGATTAACACGAGTGTGCACACAGGAAGATTTTATTTTCTTTCGCTTATTGAGGAGTTGTGGTGTGAATCATCCATCCATCTCCTCCGCCTGAAGTCTGAATGCACTCATGATCACTGTCCTTTCAAAATGTTTGGCATCGGGATCTGAATAATGCTAATGCAAAGACAACACATACAGATTGGATGGGGTTTAATTTTAACGGTAGCTTCTACACGAACATCGATGACTGTTTGTTTTTCCTTTCTGTGTGTGTTCTTTTACAGAGGAAGCAGACAGTACAGGAGGAAACGTTGAGAAATATTACTGCAGTACAAGGAAGTGAAACGACTCAAAGTTCATTTACAGTCCACGCCAAAATCAGGTATCTGTTTTATATCTATGCAAGGAGAATCAGTAGAAATGTCAATACAAGTCAATCAAAAGTACAGTTTTGTTATAATTAACTCACTAAAAACACACATTCGGAAAGTATGTTTGGATTTAGGGTAGTAAATAGTTTATTGTATTTATTTTTTTAACCCAAGGATCCAAATTATGTTGTGTAGACTGTTTGACTGCTTCAGTACTCATTATCGCAATAAAAAAAAAATACTGTTTAATAATAAGGTCCAGACGATATATTATGATTATCACGATTTTGGTAACTTACTGGCATACTAGCGCTTT
This sequence comes from Prietella phreatophila, assembly GCA_025728095.1. Taxonomy (NCBI): domain Eukaryota; kingdom Metazoa; phylum Chordata; class Actinopteri; order Siluriformes; family Ictaluridae; genus Prietella; species Prietella phreatophila. The sequence continues at coordinate 1,355,964 of JAOUWY010000075.1, forward strand.
ACGATACGTTTCTAAAACTTTAAGGATTCTTAAATCATAAACCGATTTTGTTTCCTGGTGTAAATTAAACTGAATTGTTATGTAGTGATGATAGGCTGTTGTGGTGTAAATTTTTGGCCACAGCCACGTAATGCTACGTTAACAGATCAATAACATTTATTCAGGATAGCTACATAAAATAAATCCTGATAACTAAATGTATGTCCGGTTGTTGTTTTTCTCCTAGACTGCTGACGTGACTGACGGGTTAAATTAAATTTTTTTGGCTTCAGTCCCTTCATTTCGTGTGTGTGCGCAACTGAAGTTTCCCACTGTAATTAATGATAATTAAAGCCTGGAAATGCGGAGCACTGTGGCAAGACCATGACAAAGTGTAGTTAATTGGCTGCCAGATTCACTAAACCCACCTGTCCGATGAATAGAGCTCTCGTGGGACAACCTGGAGTTTCGTTTCTACTTTTTCTTTTCTCTTGAAAGATGATTTAATCAGATCACAATACTAATCCTGGCAACTTTGCCGACAACATCACATGTTCTCTGTGATTTACAACGTTACTACGATGAGCAGAATTACTGATGAGATTAACACACTTGCACACAGACACATACACACCAAAAAAACTTCTACTTGTTTTCCGTGTCTGTTTGGTCCTCGGTAGCTGCTCTTTATTGTCCGAGCAAACGCCAGTCGGACTTCATCCTCGAGCAACAGCGGTTTGTCTGGTGTGGCCTTCGATATCAACAAACCTTGAACTGGATTCTCTCTGAATTAAGTCTCACCATTTCACTCGTATGAAAAGCAGACGTTTGTCCAAAGCACATGCTATTGGTCTTGCCTGATGTGGAACATCTGGACTGGTTTTTAATTGTGCCCGATATACACAGAACATGTGGTGTAGATGAGGAGCTCGGTGCTGCAGGGTCCATTTGGGCCAAATCTTAGAGAAACTATGAGAGGCTGAATTTGGTTTCTGAGATACTTAGAGACTCAGTCCATGTGTTTGAGCCAAACGTGGTCTCTGTGAAGCGTAACGTTTGGGATGGGATTATGAACCAAGGTCGGGAATGAGTCAGCCTGAGAGTCCGAGCCAGGTTTGGTCAAGTTGGATAGTGATTTAGTGCCATGCCTGTGAGTTTGGGCTGAAAGACATTTTAGGCCAAGGTTAGGAGTGAGGAGTCCTTCCATGTTTATGCATCTCAGAGTTTGGTCTCTGAGATAGATAAATCATTTGGGCCGTTATTTTGGGAGCGAGTTAGCCCGTGAGTTTGGGACAAGTTTGGTCCGTCGGTTTCAGCCATCGTTTTGATCCCTGGTCAGAGCGAGTCAACCCATGAGATTGAGAAAGATTTTAAGCCGAGGTTGTGATAGATTTGGACCTAGAGTTCAGGCCATGTTCGCGGTGAGAGCTTTTCCTGTGGAGGAGATGTAGCAGTGAGTTTAGGAGATGGTTGGGTTGGTGAGTAATGGGCCTGGTTTGGGCTGCATATTTGGCCCAGGTTGGTTTGAGTCAAGTTCAGGTGGTGCGATTATCCCGTGGAGGCGTATGGTGTGTCACTGTGGTAATTATAATCGGGACAGATTTTCTGCACCAGTTTGTAGTCGATGCTGTAAAAAGAGATGTAGATGCATATGACCTTAAACGGTTTGGAACACAGCCACGAGACGTGGCTCTGCGTCTGCTCCTGGTAGCACGTTTTCGAGACGTCGAAGCCGCACATCCCGGATTTTTTGTTCCGGTCTGTTTTTTCATACTCGACTCGACAGTTGAAGGATTTAGCGTCCTTGGTTTCCACTGTGTTCTGTTGCGCCATTTCAAACTCCACCACTTTGGACGGTGGTACCAAACTCACCGAGACGTTCCCTAAACCAGTGGAGTTGTGCCGGAAGTAGACGCTGAACGTCCCGTTTCCGTGGTCCACTATCTTCCCCGTGATCAGGAGGTTCAGCTTGACAGTCTTGATGTTGGAGTTGAAATCTCCCCAGCCGAACATTTTCTTGAACTTTCCCGTCTTCACGATGGGTCTGCGTTTAGTCCTGCTTTGCGCCTCCCCAACAGCTGTCTGGTTAGATAACCAGTCCCATGAGTCCTCCATTTTTTCCAAATATGTCATCTGTCTCATGCTGCTCTTGAGCGCGCGATATCCTCTAGAGAACAAGCGCAGGCGGTTTGGCATGCGACTGCTTGGCCCTTTGGGAGAATCGTTGGCCTCATTATCACTCTCTCCCCAGTCCATAATTCCCAGCTCGGGAATCTGCAGACGCCTACATGTGACCTTCACAAAAAGAGAGGAAAGAAAAGGAGAAAAAAAAACAAGACACAGTAAGTGTTAGAGCGTGAACTCCCAGTAGAAGCTATTTATTTTTGAATCAACCATGAAATTAGCATAATAAAGGGTATGGAGCAAGAAAATCCAGTGTTCAGGCTTTTTGTTAGAAAAACACCTTTTAAACAGTATTATTTAAGAAATAATGAATTAGGCATGTGAAAATAAACAAGACGAAGAGGTTGTTATTTTCTGATCTACTGCTTTGGCAAACATTTGCTCACTCGAGCACTTTTTTTTTTTTTTTCTTTTTCCTCTCGGAACGGCTCGCTCCACACATCAATAGGATGCCATTACACCCTAGTTGTTACGGATGTGTTTGTTCTTTTAATTAACACATTTCCACTCACAGTAGCCGATAAATCATTCCTTTCTGCATAAAGTCATTAGGACTTCCGAGGTGATGACTTGCAACTCCAGACGAAAGACTTTTAGACTGACTTGAGAAGCTCGAGTCTATAGTTCACAAATTAACCCGGGCATCGTGTTATCGGGTTCGGAGAAGTATCGAGGAAATGATGGTGATAGGAAGTTAAGTACACAGTAGATAACGTGACAAAAGTAGCATTAGCATTAGTGTGCCTGTCGTAGACAGTGCGCTGCAGTGGCTTAGCTGCATTACTGGAAGAGTTTGTCATTGTCCCCTCATTGTGAGCTTTGCCTTTAATGGAGATTTGTGGGCGTGGCTTCATGCTATAAAATGTCAGGATTGGCATTTATTAACATACGTAAAGTCTCAATGATTTTAGCTCTAAACTCTTCTACTGAATCTACATTAGAGGCAGCCTGATAGAAGAACGTAAGGCACAGCAACTAGACAGTAAGAAACAAATTGACGTCATTACATTCTGTATATAATCGTTAGTATACAATCTATTACACGTTGCTTCGGATTTCTTGTTGGCTTTCTTTTCTTTCCCAAAAATGAATCATTCCGGGATCCCGGTATTTTATTGAAGCCATTAAATAATTCCGGACTCTATATGGGTTAATAACTGTCTCTAAACTCATTACGGAAAGTCTGCAAACCACAAATAGTCAGACCGTAAGCCCCTCCATCACGCCGTAGCCATTCCACGCATCAAATAACCAATTTCTTTTTTTGCTCTGGGACGGCAAGTTCTGGTCCACTTAAGATAAAGTCTTAATAATTTGTAGAAATAATCCAAACTTGGTTTTATTGGTAATTAGCGGCGGTTGCCGTCCCAAGGCACAGCGGAGGGGATCATTTGCTGCGGCAGATGTGAAAGCTTTAAGTAGGGCTGTTTGAAATCACCACACACAAGACACACACACACACCAACAGTGCTGTGCTAATTACACATTTTGCTGTAAGCTTAATTGAGTCATATGCGAATTCGGTCTGCAAAGCTCATTGCAAACATTACCCTGTAAATTCATTGGAACAGGGGCAGAGCTCTGCAAAAGCAAGATAACAAACCGTTAGTATATAAAGTGTGTGTGTGAGAGAGAGGGTGTGTGTGCGCAAGCCTGTAGTTGCTTATATATTGTGGTTTTATCACAGAAAGCCTTGTTCACCTCAGACACACCTGCGCAAATGATGCAAACAGGCCATAATGACCCGGCAAATTGAGAGCTCAGTGTTTTAATGTGAAATCGATGAACTGAAGGGTCGCATCATTTATCAGTCCTCACACCGCCTAATTAACACACCGTGTCCGTGGAAATAAAGAGAGAGGGAAGATAATGAAAACTGCTGTTTTATGCCTGGAAAAAAAAAACGAGAAATAATACAATTTCAACATAAAATCTTGTCCCCGTGAAATGGCTCGTGAGCCGTGAATGGATCCCGTATGTTGACGTGCTTCCTTTTGAAACAGGAAGGTGAAGTGCTTGAGTGATTTACGCGACAGGAAACCGTGCTGGAAATCGGGCCACATTATCGCAGAATCTAGACGAACTTGTAACAGTAGCTTAGCGAGTAAGATGAACGTGGAGAACAGTGAGAAGTTTAATGAGAGACAAACTCCACCCTTTTCAAATTAATACATTCCAACCATTTGTGTGGAAAAACACATTGATGAACCATGCGAGCTGCTACTGAAGAGCAAAACCTTCCACTTTTCTCCCCTGATGAAGTTCAGGTTGAAGTGTGTTTTGGATCGTTGTCTTGCATGTTGAAGTTCCTCCTGATTCATTCGGATGCATTTCTCTGAAAATCTGCAGATAAAATGTTCCTGTAAGCTCCTGAATTCATTCTACTGCTACCATCGTGAGTTCCATCATCAATAAAGATTACTGAGAACGTTCCAGAAACAGCCGTGCAAGCCCAAGCCATGACACTACCTCCACCATGTTTCACACATTAGCTTGTATGTACTGGATCTTGAGCAGATCCTTTCTTTCTCCACATTTTGGTCTTTCCACCACTTTAGGAGGGGTTCGTCTTGGTATCTGTATTTTTAAATTCCAATCTGGACTTCTGATTCTTACTGCTGATGAGTGGTTTGCATCTTGTGGTATGGCCTCTATATTTCCTGCTCTCGACGTCGTCTTCAGATGTTGGATTATGATACCTTCACTTGGCCGTGTGGAGGTTGTTGGTGATGTCACTGACTGTGTCACTGTGAACTGTTTTGGGTTTCTCTTCACAGCTCTCACAATGCATCTATGATCAACTGCTGTTGTTCTCCTTGGCTTTGCTTGGCTCTTCACCGGTTACTATGCCAGTGTTTTGCTTTCTTTTTCAGGACATTCCAAATTGCATCGGCTGTACCCGATGTTTCTGCAAGGGCTCTTCTAGAATTTTCTCAGCCACAAAATGACTTGGTTTTCTCCCATTGACAGCTTTCTGGTCCTCGTGTTGGTTTATCTTTTTAATAACAAACCAAGAGTAGACATTCAGAGTTATACCTTTCTAAATGAAAGTTGTCCTATACTTCCCTTCACATATCTAATCTTCCTGGAGTCTACGAATGGGCAGAATTCGATTTGAGCGTAACGTTCTGTTGGATGTGTTTCTGTACAGACGTGTTCCTTTGCTTGAAGTGTTTTAATTGCCCATGGTGCAAATTCAATGGTGCTGATGTTGCTGTGAGGTGTGGAATTATGACTGGAGGCATCAGCATACAGATGTGGTGTTGTCGCTCTGGCATGCGCTCAGAACTTGTGAAACGTCCTGTCCAAAGCTCCAGAATCCCCCGAGTCTCGCTGCGAGTCTTTTAGCTCCCAGTTGACACAGCGTGAGACTTGAGGAGAAATAAAACTCTCTCAGCATGGCACATAAGCAGCTCCTGTATCTAACATAGTGAGTGTGTGTGTGAGAAAACAGTGGAGAACGCCAGAGTTTTTATCATCACACACTTGTGTACACACTCCGTAGTGTGTACGTGGAAGGTTAGACACTGACGCAGCTCGTTTGGATAAAAAAAAAAAAAAGGTAAAGCTCGGCAAGGTCTGTTAGGGGAGAATGGCGAGAAAGATTAATTAAGACGGCTTTAGTTAATCTGCAGCGCTGGACTACGGGCGAATTCGACTTTCCTCAAAACACAGAACATTTCAACAGTAACCTTGAAAACAAACAAACAGCAAATGACATTTCCACTGCGCAAGCATGATCATGACCAAACTAACGTCAGGAGATCAAACTAATAACTGTAAAAGTGCACATGTAAGGAGTTCTTCTGTAAGTGAAACTGACTTCATCAAAGACTAATGTTTGTTATTTATAGCACAGGGTTTTTAATACAATTTTTTTTATTATACATCATTTATGTATCATTTTAATATATTGTATATAGGATATTTATTTATTTTTAAAAAACAAGGTTTTAACTAAATTCGTTCATTTTAAATAAAGTGTAGGGATGTAAACAAGTATGAGTGAATTATTTGTACCGAAACAGGCCATGTATTATACGAACTTGCCAGAAAGTTCACAAGGGTGTGTCTGGGTAAGACTAGAGGTGTGTACGGGGACCAAAAAAAAAACATGGGGGCTGTTCACTTTCATGAAGGACAAAGAGCAGCAGTGATGTCATTTCCTCCTAAATGTATACGCTGTCTGTCTGTAAGGAGAGTGTCGTCATCTCCTATACGCTGTGTAACGCGAGCACTCGGACGGTCCGTCCGATCAGCATACGAAATCACAATAGTATCTCATCAGTAGGGATGTAGATCCTATCAGTGGGTTGCCAGATTGGATAGATTTGGGCCTGAATATCTGTGAATTATATCGTGGAAATTCTTTCTCGACTTCAACGTGATTATGAAATGGAGTTAACATTTAGCATTTAACACAACTTTAACATCAGGTTTAAGCAATCTGTACAGGATTGCGGGATGAAGCGCTCCGTCTATCGAATGGACAGGTTATTTTACAGCCTGGCAACCAGAGGTCATCGCCATGGCGACCTGCCCAAGCCTCAGGAGACGGTTATTAAACGTCGGCGCGGTCCCGCAGGCAGAGAAACGGATGATGCCGCTGCAGGAGCGTGTTTCTCGTGCTGTCATTTCATATCAGCCACGGGCTACAATTTCTGTTCGGCGATCAGATCAACACCATTTCTCTCTAACACACTCTTCCTCTCTCTCTCTCTCTCTCTCTCTCTCTCTCTCTCTCTCTTTTCTGTCTTCCTGAGACGAGGGATTCGGTCCGAGCATTTAATTCATGTTGGGAAATTCTTATTGATCGAAGCTACTAATAAGATTCTGACTGATTTATGGAGAACGTCCTGCTTGTGTGAGCTACGAGGCTAATTAGCAGTAGAAGTCTGCCACGTGCAGTTCTTCAGCGATGTGGTTTAGGACATGGTGTGACCTTGTGTTTTTTTATGTTATTTTAATGTGACACAGTGTGATCTGGAGCTGCGCAGTGAATCTTGCTGTACTTGTTTCGATGACAGTGTGACGGTACGTGTAGCCAGAGCTGAACTCCGTAACATGATTTATAGGTGCGGCCATGTTGTTCTGGACGCCTAGTAACACTCGCTGTGTCTTAAATTACTCCCTTGTTCACTATTTCCTCTATGGACAACAGTGGAGTGTGACTAGCAAGTGCTCTGGAAACATCATCGTCACCCACCAGTACATGAACACTGCAATCAAAAGTACCTGAAACCATTTAAAGACTCTTTAAATATTTAAGTATTTAAAGTGCTTTTCTGAATTTAATACAGCAATTCGCCCTGCGATGGATTGGCACCCCGTCCAGGATGAACCCGTCCTTGTTCCCCATGCTCCCTGGGATAGACTCCAGGTTTCCCGCAATACAGAAAACAGCATTCTTTACTTCCACAGATATATAAAGTGCCTTTTTTAAAGCAGCATGGTATAACTCCTCCCCTTAGTCCCCACCTCACAAAGTTCAAAGGTTGTACATCGTATAACACTTCTCATTAGGCCACGCCTCTCAAAAAACAACACTTAAAATCATTTTAAAACCTCTCTCTTTTTCTCTTCCCCCCCCATTCATATTACACTTGTTTTAGTTTCTCTCCGTCTCTCATGTCTGTGCTATGTCTGTGTTTGAGGCTGTGTTTCGTCAGCAGTGGATCTGGGATGAGTTTCAGGTGTAGAAGGGAACACGAGGCGTCAGTTATTAATTGGAGCTCTGACGGCTGAGAGTAGGATCGCGCACCGAAACCATCACCATCACTCTTCATCAGCGGTCTGACACACCGACAGAGCTCAGTGGACTGCAGCGCTCACAAGCCGTGCGTGTGAGCGCGTGTGAAATCCCAGCCGTCGTTAGCACTGCTAACAACGCACCATTAACCCTCCTGTAGCTTTCACTACTTAATAACGATCGTTGTGTCCCGTCACCCGGCCTGTCTCTTCACGTTTTACAGCTGTAATATTTCAGCTTATAGTAAGTGATAACAAGGACCAACTTTCCATGCTTTTGCCAACATTAAATGTAACGATAAACAGATAAAAATATGACTCTGTGTCAGTGATGGTGTAAAAGGAGTGAAGCCCTTTGAGACTTGCTGTTAGAAGGGTTTCAGGGCAGTAACAGTAACTTCACATCATCACACCACCATGTTCTTGATTATTTTCCTATAAGAGCGTGACGGGTTTATCCCTTTGAAATAACATTTACAAATGGTTTTGCAAAGCTTCTGTTGAAGTTTCGTTGAAGAGCAAAATCCGTAGTTTTGTAGAAGAATGATCGTGGCCATGAACTCCAGACTGTAGACAAAACATCTTGTTTCAGTTCTCTAGAAATCTCACTTGGATATCTGTACCTTCGAGCTGCTACTGTAATCATAAAGACTGGCGACCCCTACATGACGAGCGTCTTTCTGCGAGCCACTTTGTTTTACTCAGATGAGATGAGCGCACACTCATCCCCGGAGATTAAAACTGGTTTTCCTTTGCTTCCGATTTTGTCTAAATTCCCCAAAATCACCAATTTATCCATCATTCCATGATGTTATGATGATCTCATCCATGAATTCCAAATCTGACTGTTCAGCTCGTCCTGAACATCCTTTCTAGAATCTCTATACTACTCGTCTCTTACATTCTACACCTGTACACTGTAATACTTTATAATCCCACTAACTGTTCTCTCTCTCTCTCTCTCTCTCTCTCTCTCTCTCTCTCTCTCTCTCTCTCTCTCTCTCTCGCGCA
>JAOUWY010000075.1:1435328-1446438 GCA_025728095.1 Prietella phreatophila
CCCTTTAAGTCTCAGCTCCGCGTCCCTTCTCTGTCATTTCGCTCCCGCGATTGTGCCCCTCCTCAACCGGCTGACACAAATAGAACGATAATAACCATTATATATCTGCTCTGCTTAATTCTAGATTCAAAACAGTATCGACTGATTAATTTGGATGCCAACAACGTTGTTGCATTTGCCAAGAAACACTTACCCAAAGACTGGAAAGAGACAAAAGGTCATGTGAAGTGGAATTCTCTGAAAGATGATCATCCACCAAAGACATGGCTGAAAGAATTCTGGAAGTTTCTGAACACTCACTGGACAGAGCTAAGGGAGTTTATTGGCATGCCTTTAATACCGCTGGAACCACTTCAGCAAGCAGGCAGTACTGTAACGTTAGCAAGACTGGAGGAGAAATCCACTTTGATTTTCCAGAGCAGCAGAGAGTCCACCTTATCAGATCAAATTCAAAAAGTGGTTAAGGCAATCGGAGGTACTGTCATTAAGAAAGATGAGTGTCTGAAGCATCACGACATTGAAAGTTATGTCCTAACGCCGTCCCCAAGGAATGTCTTGCAAATTCTTTTAAATGTGGGTAGAGATAAGGTCATCAGTGGCATTGCCTCTGCTTCAGTTCATGAAAAGGAAGAGTTTAAAACCTATATCTCTTCTTTGGATTGTCTCTCTGATGTAGAGCGAGATTTGCTTTCAGCTCTGCCCATTTTCAGATTGATGTCTGAAAAATATGTTGCCATTGATTCAAAACAAGCAATTATTGTAAAGTCCAACCTAGCCATTCCAAAGGATTTACCAGTGCCTGACACCAAAGTCCAGTGTGCAAATGAAACTGACCGCAGGGTTTTGACTCTGCTAAAGGTTGAGCTTCTGGATGCTGCTCAGTTAGCCATTTACTTGGTAGACTGCATTGATGGCAAGCTGTTCACAAAAGAGGATGAACAAAAAATAATGACTTGGATACTGAATCATGGACATCTCCTAGTCTACCAAAGTGACGAATTGCTCAGGAAATGCAAGAATCTCAGTTTCATTCTGACAGAGCACGGAGAACGCAAACAGCCATCAAGTGTTTTTGATCACACAAACAAAACCTTTCTTGATCTTTTTGAGGAAGACTTCATCCCACCGCAAGTTTACAGGTCACCAGTGATGCTACAAAGCTTGAAACAACTTGGTCTACAGACAAAAGAAGAGGAATTGTCCCCAGCAAATATACTTCATGTTGCCTCACAAATTCAGAAGCTCCACATCCACTCACGGAACAAGGCTTTCAAAAAGGCTGATGTTCTTATAAGTGTACTGAATAAAAATGACTTGCTCTCAAAATTCCCCGAAGAGGAGAGACAAGAGCTTCTGCAGTTGCAGTGGGTTCTTTGTGAAAATCCAAATTCAACTAAAAGTAAAAACAGCCAGAAGAGGTGTCTCTACAAACCGACTGAAATAAGGGCTTCAAAATATTCTACGATTGTGGGACATGTCATGCCAATTGCTGCACACCTGAATGAGAGTGTCTGTCAAAAACTGGACATTTATAGTCCTCCTCCAGCTGAAAAGGCCTTGGAGAATCTGTGTGTCCTGGTATCATTGGCTCCAACCATGGTTAGCCCAGATTCAGATTATGATTTCAAAAACAAATTGCACAGCACATACAAATTCATGCAAGAAAACATTGAACATTTCAGAAAGGAGATGAACAGTAAATGCATTCCTTGGCTCTGGAACCAGACTGAGTTTGTGTCACCTCGGGAAGTAGTGCTCAGATATCCAGCTGAACTAGATCTTAGCCTTTACATCAAGACAGTGCCAGATGAATTTAAAAAATATGACGACCTGCTAAGAGAGTGTGGTGTTAAGGAAACACTTGACGATGAAGAAATAGAAGCCATACTCAGTGACATTAAAGAAAACGTTGATGACAGGACTCCAGCTTATGGAGAGCCCTCTGAACTTGAAGTGCCAACAGACCAACAGCCATCCTTGACTGGATGCGAAAAAATGAAAAGCCTGTAAAGGACAGTACACCTGTACCAGTCATTGCACAAAACCAAAACTTCACCTTACAGCCTTTGAAAAATAAAATTTTTTGTGATATCAGTGATGATGGGCTAGACGACCTAAAACAAGATACGGAGGAGTTCTACGTCATCCACGAGGAGGTGCTACCTGTTACTGCAAGATGGCTGAAAATTCCGTTTCTGAGTACCCGTATTTTGAAACCACAGCCAATCGGAAATGATGAAGAGTGTGAGGGAATTGAGCAGTGTGGTCAAACCGAGCCAATCACTCAAAGAATTAGATACATACTCAAAGAGTATGATGATGAAAGTGACATTTTTAAAGAACTCATACAAAATGCTGAAGATGCAGGTGCGAGCACCTGTGGATTTGTGCTGGACTTTAGAACACACCCTTCTGAAGGGCTTATTGATGATGGTATGGCTCAATGCAATGCTCCCTGTCTTTGGGCTTTCAACAATGAGCTCTTCTCAGAGGAAGATTGGAAAAACATTGTTAGAGTTGGCGCTGCATCGAAAGAAAACAAATTTGAGAAAATTGGGAAGTTTGGACTGGGTTTCAATGCTGTTTACCACTTGACAGGTATTCCGTCTATTTTGAGCGGACAAAGTCTTCTAATTCTTGATCCAAATGTAACACACCTGAAAAAGCACATACGCAGTAAAGCAGTTCCTGGAATTAAACTTGACTTGTTCCAAGAGAGACTGTTTAGGAGGTTTCCTGGACAACAGGAACCAGAAATATTACAACGGTACTCTGATTAAACTCCCATTTCGCACAGCAGAGGAGGCCCGCGAGTCAGAAATTAGCTCCAAGGTGTATGACAAAAAATGCACATAAATGACTTTCAGCAACACTTCACAGATGATTCTCTAACGCCTCTGTTATTTCTTAAGCACATAAAGTCATTGTCTCTTCAAATCTTTAAACAGGAACCGATCGAGACAGTCCTGAAAATCTCCAAAGAGGTAGTATGTTCAATTAAAATTTCAAACGAAATGCATTTACAGGACATCGGAGAAGCTCTGAAAAACCTCGACGCACACTGCCATGAGATTGTTGATTGTTTTGCCGCAAACATTGTGGAAATAGTTTGCGAGTGTGCCGAGAGAACTAGCACCCAATACTGGCTCCTTTATTCGTGTTTCAGGACAAAGGATTCACTGAGAATGTTTCAGGGAGAACTGCACCAGTGCAAATTTTCATTGCCTGTTGGAGGAGTTGCTATACCTCTACAAAGAGAATTAGACAATATGTGGTCTCCGAATGAATGTGCTGATGGCCAGGCTTTTTGTTTTCTTCCTCTTCCAATTGATACAGGCCTCCCAGTTCACATCAATGGGTCATTTGTGGTCACATCCAACAGGAAGGCTCTATGGGGAAATGGTGCAAAACTAGAGTGGAACAAAGCTTTACTCCAAGATGCGGTTGCTACAGCCTACATCACCTCACTGGCTGAGCTGAAGAAAATATCCCAAAATGGGAATCTTCAAAACTATGAATACTATACATTCTGGCCTGACACTGAAAAAGTAAACAAAGCATTTCAACCTTTGGTTAGTGCTTTTTACTCAGCCATTGTACAGAACTCAAATGTCAGATCCATGGAGCTCTTGAGTAATGGAAAAATCTGGTGCTCCTTTGACAACGCAAGATTTCTTGATCCAAGTATTCAAGAAAATGAGTCAGTTGGAAAACTCGCCATGGAGGTGTTCCTGAAATATTCAGGACCAAAGTACTGTGCTGTCCCTTTGCCGGACTGGGCAAGAAATAATTTCATTCGATGTGGCTTCAGTGAGATGGTAAAGGAGAGGACTTTTAGCTGGCTTGACTTTTATCGATTAGTTTTCAAGAACTTGAACAAAATGGATGCATGCTCTAGGAATGCTCTGATATTGAATGCCATAGACTTGAATGATCATGAGGTGGACAAATTGCTAAAAAGTAATGCATGCATTCCAACACAGAAGGTAGGAACAGTTCAATTCACCAACAAACTGGTGAACCCCCATGGGAAAGTAGCATGCTTGTACGAACCAGAGGAGGGACGCTTTCTTGATGGTACAAAAAATGATTACCTCACTCCAAACAGAATTCGTCGACTGTCAGGTTTGGGAATGCTGACTGATGTACTCCCATTAGAGGAAGTTATAGGCAGAGCAAAAACAATCTCCCGGGTTTGGGCTAAAGACAAAAATAAAGCATACAGGCATCTTCAATGTCTCTTTGACTCAATGGAAATGTTCTGTCATCTTGATTCTTTTCACTGGGAAACCCTAAAACAAATATCATTTCTTCCTGCTCTGGGTACAATTCAGCACGATCAACCGATGACCATTCTTAAAAAGCCATCTGAAGTCTATGATTACGAGTGCTACAACTTGGTAAACATGACAGAATTTACTGTCGATCGTGTAAAACTCCACTTATTGACAGATGACCCAGTTCTCACAGTATTGGGGGTGAGGAAGAACCCACCAATTGAGACAGTACTCGGACAACTCAAAGAAGCGCACTATCGTGTCAAATTGTTTGAAAGTTCTGTACTCTTTAAAATTTCCAGAAGCTGTTATGACTATCTCAACAAATATTTGATGAATGATGGTGATCCCACTGCGATTATTGAACATGTGCAATCAATCCCATTTGTTTGGATTGAAGATCGCTTTGTAAATGTGCAGTCAGTGGCCATTGGTGGTGAATTTGAAGAAAAGCCGTACCTCTATGTTCTTCCCGCCATCCTGTCCAAATTTGAGAAGCTCTGGAACTGTGTTGGCATCAAACCACAGTTTACAGCAGAGCAATTTTTTGCTGTGCTTGAGAAAATTAGAACTATTTCAAAGCCACTCTCAAAAAGAGATCTTGATGTGTGTCTTGACATACTTAGAAAAGGGCTGTATGAGGCTATAGATGGAACTGTTAAAGACTGTCTAATGCCTGATGAAAGAGGTGTATTGACAAATTCAAGCAAGCTGGAATTTAATGACACTCCTTGGATGCCAATGGAAGCTGGGGTAACTCTCTGCCATAAACTGATACCTTGAGATGTTGCAAGCTATTTTGGTGTAGTAACAAGAAGACACCATACACTAAGGAATCATCAAATGGAGTTTTCACCCTTCGCTAAGGAGTTCGGACAACACGAGAAAATAACAGTTCAGATCAAAAACATAATCGAAGCCTATCCAGCCAAGAAAGATATCCTGAAAGAACTCATTCAGAATGCTGATGATGCAGAGGCAACAGAAATCCATTTTGTATGGGACAAACGAAAGCATGGAACTAAGAAAACATTCGGGGAAAAATGGGAGCTGCTTCAAGGTCCAGCACTTTGTGTGTACAACAACAAGAAATTCTCAAATGAAGACCTGATCGGTATTCAGCAATTAGGAAAAGGAGGAAAACGTGACACTTTGGGTAAAACTGGGAAATATGGTCTAGGGTTTAATTCTGTTTACCAGCTGACTGACTGCCCATCCATATTAACTGGTGATGAATATCTCTGCATATCTGATCCAAACCGGAAATATGTGGAAGCCGTAACAAAGGAGTCACCAGGCTGCATGTATTTAATGGATGATATTTTGAAAGAATCTTTCCAGGATGTTTACCAAACCTTTCTTCCTGAAAAATTTCCTCTTAATTCTGGAACCATGTTCAGACTTCCACTCAGGACAGAAAAAATGGCACAGCAATCAGAAATATCTATACATGCAGTTAAAGATTTGGAAATGAATGATCTTTTCGCTGCTTTGAAAATGCATTCGGAGGCACTAATTCTATTCTTGAAGTACATCACAAAAATACAGTTTTATGAAATCAACAAGGATGGAAGTGAAGCCAATCGTTTCCTAATTGAGAAAAAAATCACTGACGACACCATGGAGCAAAGAGAAGGCTTTCATAACCATGTTTGCAATTCCCTCAAATCTGGGATGGTAAATCCACACCAAGCTATCTATAAAGTTCAGATCACATCGGGGAAAAAACAAAGCCATTGGATTATCGCAGAGCAATATGGATCCTTTCTGCAAAACCAAGAAGAAGGTAAATCCCATGTCAAAGTTCCTTTGGCAGGCCTGGCAGCTTGTGTAGGCACAAAACCTAAAGAAATAGAATTTCATGGAAGGGCTTTTTGTTCTCTACCACTGCCAGGACAAACTGGTCTTCCTGTCCATGTGAATGGAAACTTTGAAGTGGATTATTCCAGAAGGGATCTGTGGAAAGAAGATGGTGAGAGTTTAAAGATCAAATGGAATAAATTACTGCAACTGAAGATCATTGCACCTCTGTATGCTGACCTCCTAACACATATCTGTACAAGCTTTAAAAAGGGTGAACCCAAAATGTTACTACATCTCAAATCACATCTGAACTTTTGCTTGCACTACTTCCCCTCTGTGTTAAAAAATGTTGCCCAAGTTTGGCATGAGATGATCAATGAAGTCTACAGGTCAATCCATCAACGAAACCTTCCCGTGATACCAACTCTAAGAAGAGTTCCTGATAACTCTTTGCATCCCTCTGAACCAAAGTACACATTTAACTGGTCAAGTGTTTCAAAGCCAGATTCAACAGATTCACCTCATTTCACAAGCGACCAACACGACAACATTGTCCAAGTTATAGAGCACACTGGGATGAACCTGGTACCATATTCA
Organism: Prietella phreatophila; assembly: GCA_025728095.1. Lineage (NCBI taxonomy): Eukaryota > Metazoa > Chordata > Actinopteri > Siluriformes > Ictaluridae > Prietella > Prietella phreatophila. The sequence goes on from JAOUWY010000075.1 coordinate 1,442,006, forward strand.
TGGAGAACTGAAAGTCTTATGGTGAGTTTTAGGACTGCAGGTGTGGATGTGGCTGAAGTCAGTCCTTTATCAGTGATCAGTTTTTTGAAGAAGAAAAGAGTGAATGATTCCGCACAAACTACTAAAGATTTACCATTACCCATCAACCAGACTTTGATTAAAAATGCAGAAAGTTGTTCCAAGCTCTTGAAATTTTGCCTAAGCAACGATAAAGCATTTGATTCTGTCGCCACAGATGTTCATAAGAAGTCTAGCTCAGCCGACCTTAATGGGTTACCTCTCCTCCTCACCCAAGATCAGATGTTGTGGAAGTTCAACTCTGATTCTTCAAAGCTAATATCAAGATTTGCTCACATTTTTAAAGAACACAAGTCCAAATTTGCAGATTATCGGGTTAATTCTCGGCACGGCACAATTCTGCATAAGGGAACATATATTAAGAAACTAACAATCCCAGTAGCAGCAAAGTTCATCAAGCCAGTTCTTCAACAACAGCTTCAAAACTCACTGTTTAATAAATCAAATTTGCTTTATACAGCAGGAAAAGAACAAAAGAATGGTTGAAGGAACTGTGGACTTTTTTTGATGATGAAGTGAAGGATTTCCAAAATAGAGAGGAAAATCCAGTCTTTAATGAAATAAAGGAACACTTCTCTGGCAGTCTCATCTTGCCTGTCATTCATCCAGGACAAAAGGAAACATGCTTTCTGGAAAAAAATGGAAATCTACATAGGATTGTTCATGAAACAAGAGAACAAATTTCTGCCTATCTGATTAAACTCGGATGCTTGACATTAGACCACAATTTCTTCCTCGATTTAGATCAATTTTGCTACAGATATGTACAACCAGAACTGCTAAATACCATGGACAGCAGTGCAGTTCTGAAGCTGTTGGACACAATTCCTAATTCACAGTTTGAGGTGCTTTCCTCTGATGAAAGTGATGACCTTCAACGCTTCTTACAATCTGGTATGACCCATGCTAAAAACCCAAATGAGTATCAAAGAATGTTCAAATCTTTGCCTTTGTTTCAGACAATATGTGGAAAGCGGCAAAGAATCGATTTTCACAGAGACGTAGTCATCCTGAAATCTGAGTTCCAAACAACATTTCAAGGCCTGTACATGTTTGATGACAGCAACTGCATTTTTCTGAAGTACAACCCTGTAAATGAAAGCCTATCAAAATGTCTGAACATTAAGATTTTGAATGATTTGGAGTACTGTGTAAAGTTCATGATTCCTTCTGTACACAAGCTTAAACAGACCCAGCTTTTTGATTTAATAAGGCTGCTAGTGGAACTGAGCCAAGAGACGGACTATAAAAACCATCAAGTCAGCATTGCCTCAGCCTTGAGAGATGTCAGATTTATTCAGGACATCTATGGCAGTTTTCAGGTGGCCTCATAATTCTTTGATGATGCTGTAAAACTGTATAAAGTGATGATTCCAAAGGACAGATTTGTTCCAGACACTTTTGGGAATGCTTTAAAAATAAAAGTATACATGCAAAATTCCTCCTACAGAGTCTAGGACTGAAACATAAAGTATCTGAAGAGGAGGTCATTCAGTTTGCTCAACAAATTGAATCAGATGCTAGAGGTAACACTGAACTGGAGGTTCTTAAAGATAGATCTGCAACATTGCTTAAGACCGTGCTTCAGTTGGATGTCGAGAAAAATTCGAAATTTATGCAAAGAATCGCAACCATAAAATTTATACTGGCTGGGCAGATTGAGAAAGAACTTTGTAATTATCACAAAGCATTGGCCCATGGAAGGGAAGTTTTCGCCATCAAAGGATCACTGCTTGAAAAGCAGCCTAATCATCAATGTCTCATATGGACTGCCATGCCAATTCTGCCCTCAAGGAAGTTCAGTCCAAAAGAATTAGTGGCCCTAAAGGAGGCTGGAGCCTTTGAAGAACCACCCTCAGAGCAGGTCATGCAGAACCTAAAAAATATCTGTAGATCTCCCTGCAGAACAGAACAATTGATAGAGACGAGAGCTAACGTGTTCAAGAACTAATATGCCTACCTACAATCTGTGCCTTTTAATGGGTCTTTATTGGCTGACGTCCCTGTTGTTCTTGTTGAAAATGTCACAAATCTTGTGAAAGCTAGTCAAGTAGTCCTGACACTGCCTCACGCTAATGAATTTAGACCATACCTCTACCCCACACAACCAAAACATGCAGTGTTTGCAGAATTCTTCAAGAAGATTGGTGTTGAAGAAAAACCTACTGTCATACAATTATGTTCTGTGCTTGAGGAAATCTGTGAGAAGACAACACTTCACCCCAACCAGCTGATAACTGTTCAGTGTGTTGTGCATCAGCTTTTCTGTCTGATAAAAGAGGAGGGGAAAGTAACTCAATTTGAAAAGAACACGCTATACCTCCCATCAACAGATGGAAAACTCTGAGTCCAGCACATTGTTTTTCAATGACACCTTCTTTCAGGCCAACAGACTGGAGGATTCGCTGAAAACAAAACTAAAGCTGCTTGAGAAACTAAATCAGTGCCACCTTGAAGACGATCCCTATGAACATCAGAAGCTGTTGCAGTTGCTTCATGAGCAAATTCGTCCTAAATTGCTCTCTCACATCATTTCTGTGAACCTGGTTGATGCACATGTGGAACTCTGCGATTACGGGAAGTCGTGTGACTTTAGTGGCTGGTTTCAAAAACGTCTGTCCTCTCGTGAGTTTCGTCATGGTCTTATGTGTCTGATCCGAGAACAAAGCAAGGGCACCATTTCACATGTGTGAAAGCAAAATTGGTAAACTTCAAATTGTCTGTTGCAAGGCTTTACACACTGAGCTTTTGTTAAATCACCAGCCACTAGAAGGTACTGAGACTGAAACCCAGGTTTATGTGAAAAAGCAGCAAGATAAGTGTGTTTTCTATTTGAAACACAATGATAACATGGCTTACAAAGTGGTTTATGAGGTCAATATGTATCTTACCAAAGAAATCAATGCTCTTCTGGAAAACATCTTAAATTCATTTAGCCTACCAGTACTTGGACATCTTTTATTATATGAAAACATGGAGGATGTTGAAAGGATCTTGGAACAAAACGGAGTCCGTAACACTGTGAGTGATGAAAAGGGGTTTGGTTCCCGTCCAAGCCCTGGAACTCCCATACCAGAAGAATGGCATGATTCCCTTGATATGAACCCCCTCAACAGTTTTGAGAAAGGGGAGTATGTTGGTTTTAGTACAGGCAAATCGGAAAATGAATATGTTTTTGCCATTGTTGTGGTGTTTTTGAATGTTCCTAGGACAGACCAGGCAAAATCCTTCAAGATATCAAATACAGATAAGAAATGAAAAGATCATTGAAGTTAGCTCCCTTGATCTTTATCAGTTTAAGAGAGGAAAAAGTATCAGCTCCAGTTGGAAGTCCCTGCACAGACATTGACATTTTGAATGAACCTTCACAGTCTGAACCTTTACAGTCTGCACCATCACAGTCTGAACCTTCACAGTCTGAACCTTCATGGTCTGTACCATCCCCAAAGAAGCCCTTACCACAGACTTTGGAGGAGGTTAAGACAGAGATTGACCAGAGCTTGGAACAGATCTGGAAGATGTCAGATGAGGACAAGCCAAAGGCCGTTAAACGTCTGTACTTAAGGTGGCATCCAGACAAGAACCCGGACAACACAGAGCTCACCAATGAAGCATTTAAATATTTGAAGAACAGACTTGAAGAGCTACAGCAAGGAAAGATAAAACACAACACATCAACACAACCAAACACAACACATTGGGGCGGCTTCAGAGATTTCTATGATAGCTGGAACTACGAGGCTGGGAGGCGCAGAAGGGGGTGAGAACGATTCTATCAGAACAATTTCAGACGGCAATATAATTTTTGGTCACACTTCAGAGAAACACCAAGACCAAACAGAGAGGAAGCTAAGCGCTGGTACAGACAAGCACAGTGTGACCTTCTTGCTGCCCAGAACGACACTGGATATAACGCGGGTCCAGAGTGGTGTCTATTTAAAGTGCATCAGGCAGTGGAAAAAGCTCTAATAGCCACACAGTACAGAAGGAACGGACAGCATCCTGGGACTACATCCACCATCACAGGCCTTGCCCAGAAGATATCACAGTATGCTACCTACCTTAGTGATCTGCCCCATGTTGTGAATCAGCTGAGGGCATTGGGTGTCGATGCTAAGAGAACTCAATACCCAAACAACCACCCGTCACCCAAAATTCCGAATGAACAGTTCACAATCGAAGCAGGCAGTGAACATAGCAACAAAGCTGCTAAGTAAACTGGACAAATACATTACTGAGTGATTTACAAAATAATACAAACATGTTTGTACTGGCTTTATTGAATCACTTGTACTTTTTTCCTAATTTTTATTCAACTAATATTGATTTTAAAAAATAAATAATAAATAAATTAT
>JAOUWY010000075.1:1478773-1491266 GCA_025728095.1 Prietella phreatophila
GATCTCCAGGATACCAGTCCATCGCAGGGTACAATCACATACACACCCATTCATACATACCAATCAACCTACCATGCATGTCTTTGGGAGGAGCCCCCCGCAGCATGGAGAGAACATGCAAACTACGCACATACAGCGGGAATCAAACCCCGGACCCTGGAGGTGTGAGGCGAACGTGCTAACCACTAAGCCACCGTATATTTTGATGTTTGAAATGTGTTTGAAATGTGATTCATAGCAGAAGACTTCCAGTGAACTTCAACAATTCTCGAAGATCATTCAGCCTGGAACGCGCCATAACAACACAACTTAGTCAACTGAATTTCACATGACTCAGGTGTTATGCTAACGATGTTGGATTGGATGAAAGCAGGAGCCTGATAGCTGACATATATTTATGAAGGTTCATGTAACTTGTTATAATGTTGATAGAAGCCTTCATAAAGACCTGCTGCTTGACATGAGGTTCTGTTATGTCACTTTCTGAACGGTCTTATGTTCGAGCTTCATGACAGCTGACTTTATAGCTGGATCTTAAAGCCTTAATGAATTCAACCTTAAGTGTTACAGAGGAGATTTTAAAGCTTGATCATTGTTATATGTTTTTACAGAATAAAAGCATAGAGGAAGGAGGAAGCAATAAAAGGATGAAGATGATGAGTTTCATATCGAAATCACAATACAGATCATTAATCCTGATGGGAGAACATGGATTGAATGGAGAGAATGGACCTACACTCACGTGTAATATCCTGCTTCAGCGACGTGGGTACACCTGAAGGGGCGTGGACAGACGGGTGGGGCAGGGTGGGCAAACGCCATCCCTAAATCACACATCTGGCAAGTTAATATCTTGTCTGAATTAATTCAGGAATATTCTTTCCATCATCAGATATAATTTTACAACGTTCATAGTTCATTACTTTAACAACTTCTTCCACCAATTTTTGTAAATATTTTGGTTTATAATATATCCCCACCATATACTAAACCTAAAGCTAAGGTTAACATAAACACCCAGAAACGAGACGTGGGGGAGGAGCTAAAACAGTGCCATTCATTGATTGGTCAAGCCCAATAATGAATGGTCCTGATATTGTCTCTGTAGTATATTAACTATTTTCTGAAGGTTTTAGGAACTGACTGAACATTGTATCTCCACATACAGTTTGATTTGTTTACGCACGGATTTCTCACTTAGCAGGATTAAAATACATATTAAATCCATCTTTTTAAATAAAATTTTATATCAAAATAGCTCACTATACATGCTCACTACATTGAATATGACATAAAAATGGCCTTGTATAGGTATGTACTGTATCTGTCTTCTATCATCATTATATATTTTTTCCTTCATTTTACTAATATTCCACCCAGCTTAGTGGAAAATGCCATTTGTGTGAAAAATCTAAAATCCTGTTCATTAGCTCTGATAGTCCTGACCAAAAACCTGAAAAAAACCCCCTCAGATATAGTAACTGCAGAAACTGCAAGTAGTGCTTTTTCTTTGCTGTCAAATAGCATACAATGTAATATAAAAGCAAAATACTGTTGTCAAGCGTTGAAATAAATCTAATAGGAATCTACTAGATCTCCAATGTACTGATGATAATTTAAGTAAATGGCTTCCACACTCAGCACATACTAGTAGAATAGCACTTGATCCAGCACAGACTGCTATTATATACTGTACTATAATATATGCCATTAATGAAGCCACAAGATACTAAATGAAGGTCATTACATCATAATGAGTTCAGCAAATGAACATTTTATCACACTTTTAATGAGAACGTTCGAGTTATTTAAACACTGCACGTTTTCATGTTCATTTTTGCTGCACTTTCTTGTCCATGGTTTGAAGGATAATCTGACCAAGCGCTCATCTGCTACACTACACTTCCAGGGAAACTTTAAGTTCATCCATCATTTTATCCCTAAATAAAATGCACTCCACAAAATAAGCCAGGTCTCTGATTAAGCTGCGTCTCGTCCGGTGTGTTCTTCATAAAATTCATATTTAATATCAGCATCCGTAGTGTTTTTGAGTGTTTTTACTGTCAGACTTAACACTGCTCCTCACTCGAGCCGATATCACCCGAGCAAGAAAACACAAGCAGAAGTTCAAGCACACCTGAGACACGGCTTTAGAGAAACTCCGCCCACGTCTTCGTGACCCTCGCGTAACTTCTGAATAGTCTGTAGTTCCATACTGATGTGCACAGTTTCAGTAATACATTCTCACCATACATACGTAACTCAACTATGAACTGCGACTTGCTGTCATTTGCTGTGGAACGACAACAACAACAACACCTTTTCTAAGACTAACAGTGGCACTGTGCAGTACTGAAGCAGGTGTTAATCAAATTAGTTTGTGTTGTCACTTACATTATAGCAGCTATAAACAGTCATTCCTTCACCAGCCCTCTCTTTAATTCATTCTCTCTCTCTCTCTCTCAAAAATACAAAAAAATAATAAACCTAGCTGATTATGTTACCGGAAAACCACAAAGAAGTGTTCACCCCTGACACTGGAGACTCCTTCCATCAACCCTTAAAATTTTATTACATTAAATATTTAATAGCACATTTTGACATAAACATTACCTAAATCTTCGGGGATTGATTTGATAAAAAATAAATAAATAAAAAATAAATAAATAAAAAAAATAAAACTATAGGATGTGTATGAATCTGTAGGTACTTTTTTTTTTAAATATAGCGTTACTGAATATTCCTAAAACACATGCATGTTTTAATTATACAATTTCACCATCTGATCAGTTTAGCTGGAGCGCTAGATGAAGATGTGAAACAGTTTCTCCTGCGACAGACATCTTCAACTCAAGCTGTATTTCCTTCATATCTGGAAGTGATGTTTTGTATGTTCAACAGTATTCACTGACGTACTCCGGTAAACTACAAGACTAAATGTTTGAAGGAAATTTGAGTGGAAATGCTTAATAAGAGCATTATTTATTGTGCGATAAATACAGTATGAATATATGATGTATGATGGCTACAGTACTTTTTACCACTTCAAATATTAAAGTTGCAAATATTAAAGCCTGTGTGCGTGTGTGTTTGTATTTTAATCCTAGAAATAACACCAGTGATTTGAATTATGGTTGGGGGCGTGGCTTTAAAATACATTTCTCCAGCTATCTGAGAGAGATAACACTTTTGGCCACACCTACAATGGGACATATCATTTCTAAACTGGTGCATCAGATGCCCTTACAATGGACTGTTCCATAAAATTATCCACAACTATTACAAGAAGTTGATCATTTTCCTATAACAGCACATCATCAAGTGCATTATTCTTCGTAAACCACAGCAATTTGCCAAAACTAGAACGAGGCACTGTACAGTTACATTTACTGTAATGGAAAGACGTTAGTTCCTGTTCTTACTTGAATTATAACAGCTATACACAATCATTCCCTCAGCAGCCTCTCTTTTGAAATTAATAAAACGCAAAATTGCGTGACTTCACAATAACGTAAAAGTCCACGGATGCGTCCGAAATTATGTCCTACACTACTACACGGTAGGACGCCAGAAAAGCAGTACGTCAGAGGGGTGGTATGTCTGAATTCTCAGTAGGCGAGAAATATGCGGTGAGACTTAGCAGGGTTCAACCGATGGACACTGCGGGAGTCAAAAATTCCCATAATGCAGTGGGACTGGTGCAGATGAGCTCAGAAGAATAAAAAATTGCAGAGGACAGCATGTCGGCTCTTTTTAAGTATTAAACCTCGGTTAAACGCGACTTGTTTAACAATAGCCGAATAAATTGTCGACTTTAAATAAAGAAAACAGTCGTCACTCACAGCGTTTGAGACCTTTTGTGTGATCTCCATCATGCCTGAGCCGGCCAAGTTAACGGCAACGGATGTACCTCAGCCTGTTAACCCCACTAACCCTGCTATCCATTAACCCTCAGCCTGTTAACCCTGCCCACATTACATTACATTACTAATTCAGTTCCCCTTCCTGATGAGCGTTTTGTTAGAGCGCTTGCTTTAATCTGGTGGCCCATTTAAGATTTTTTTAGGATGTTTATAATGGCGTCAAACATGACAACACCAACATGGCGGATGTAGTCATACTACACATACATACTGATTAGTACGTACTGTAACAGCCGTGCAGTAGGTACATCATCGAATTGAGTATGCACTGTCACAGCACACGATTTATGTAAATGGTGAAACAGGAAGTGAGAAGTCCATAGAGAAAGCAGATGAAAACTCAGGCAATTGTGCCATCTGGTGATCTGGTTAATAATACGGATTATAATTCAACACAAATCCATATAAACAGACACTTTATTTCTCTGAAATGCTGCAGAACTGATTGTCCTTTTGATGAACCGCTGCCGTTGGTCTGTTGAATCTTCCGCATTCTTTCTACACCTGGTACAGGTCATCACTCCTCCTGGTTGTTATTGTTTTCAGATACGTAGGCGTCATGCCCTGTTTGATCTGCACTGAAAAACACACCGTGTCCAACATCCACTGCTGTATGGAAAGCCGACAAGACTGCTGGAGCTGGATTTAGACTTTGATTTAAAATAAATGTGTCATGACATACTGCACTCGGGTTAATATGATGTCTTTACTTAGAAACGTGGGTCGTTAATAATGTGCATGTCATGAAACGAAACATGTTTCTACAATTACATGTCCATATGTGTCTTTTGCAGGTATGATCTGTGATCTGTGATGTAAAGGCTTAAATAAACACAATCACATTCATATTAACAGTGTGTAAAAAGGCTTCCGTTGTGCCACTTTAGCATCAAGCAATCAAGCTATGAGCAGGAGGTTATGAGCTCTCTGGGTGGGATGGGCAACCTCTCTCTTCTGTCAATCACACTGACAGTAGCCAATTGAAGGCATCTGTGAGCTCATGTATGAAGAAGAGGGCGGATAGCACTTTGTTGCGGTTGATTGGCTTTGTGTGTCTCAGAGGAAGCATGTGTATGTCTTCACCTTCTTGTGTGATGGAGAGAACTGGCTCGTGGGTGCCAATTTAGCAGGTGACCAAATAGGGAAGAAAAAAAATAAAATAAAATAAATAAAGGAAGGTCTTAATCCATTATTATTCCCATATTTCTGACTTGGACTTGAGCCATAAGAGCTCTGGACTAGAGTGACACACATTTCAGTCTTTTCTTTATATACAGTATAATTTTTTCTCAGGATCTCAGCTGAATGTGATTGTTCTGGGAAAAGCCTGCTCTCTTGTGGTGCGTCAGAGGGAAAACAGAAGTGGTTAAGATAAGCCTACACTTAGTATCTGTCCTGTCAGTACAGGTCAGTTAGTAGTTGTACAGTTGCTGATCATACCCAATCTCTTGCAGTGTAAAAAGTTTTGGCACACCTTTACCAATAATGCTCAGACGCAGTTTCCTAACCTCCTCGCTGCCATATCACTGAGTAGGCAGAGATTTTGGAAGCATCTGTACTCTGGACAATTCAGAGGTAATACTGTAACTTTAAAGGTGTCCGACATCTTCCGGACAGAGGAGTTTACGCTTCGTTGTTGTTTCTCTGAATTCAGGGGTCAGTTTGTGACTGATTTTTTCAACGACATAGTAAGCAACTTGCCTTGAAGGTCATCTTTGTTGCTCTGCAGTGAGGCTTGCAGGACGATGATAACCTGAGGCAAGACTGGTCTGAACCAGTTCTGCTCTTCCTCGTTATCGCCCTCCTCTTCCTCACATGTGCTAAAAGTGACAATTCCCGAAATACTCAGTGTGGTGTTATAGGGTTTGCCAATCATTAAAGGAAAACATATATACAGTATATTCTAATATATCTGAAAGGAAATGATTTTGAGACAGGACTTCTCTGGAACCTTTCTGTACAACACTTCCCATGCTTCCCTTCTGTCTTGAAATAAACTCTGACTTTTTTTTATTTTATTTGTTTGCCTTTTTTTTGTCTTATATCATCGAGAGAGAGAGAGAGAGAGAGAGAGAGAGAGAGAGAGAGAGACAGAAAGTAAAGAGATGTTAGTGAGTGGACGACTGTTTCCTGCTGCTATAATGTAAGTGACAACAGGAACTATGATGTGTCTTTCTTTAACAGATAAGAATTTTAATCATTGGCAAATTGCTGAGGTGTAAAAGGAATTAAACACTGTTATAGGAACATCATCCACTTCAGGAAGGTAAGATATTAATCCGTAATGTTTTGAGGATATATTTATATATTTGATTTGATACTTTTCAGCAATGTTTTTTTTTGCAAAAACTTCTGACAGCAGCTTAGAATTCTAAGGCCTCGAAATTTCAAAATATAAATGTTAAGCATAGCAAGTATTTGTGTTATTATTATTATTATTATTATTATTATTATTATTATTACTTTCTTTGGCAAAATATCAGTTAATACAGATTTAAAATATTAGTAGAAAACAAGGATTTTTACTTTTAAAATCCATTTACTGGTCGAACAACAGACCTGAACTTTCAGATCTTTCTATTTATTATCTTTTATACCTGCCATCAAAAGTAACTGCAAAACTATCTACTGACCAGTAGATGGCGAGCTTGGGCAACAGCTGCTCATAGACCAGCCAACAAAATTGAAACAGACTAATCTACATTTCAAAGAGGCTCAAGGGTCTTAAAATGGTATTTGTTATATAACGCCGAAAGACGACCCGGCAGAGTCTTAAAGGTTTAGTTCACCCATAAAATAAAATAAAAAAAAACTGTCATCAATTACTCACCGTCACATCGTTCCAAACCCATTAAACTTGGGTTCATCTTCAGAACACAAATGAAGACATTTGTAATGAAACCAAGACAAAAATGAGACCAAGATTAAGTCTTTATTCACAAAATATCTTCACTTCCGCATAGATATCCGCCACGCATTCACACGAGAACCACAATGCATGCATGTTGTTTTAGGGCTTTTTGTGCACACAAAGCATTTGTATTGCTTCATAAAACTTGGATTAACCACTGGATTACTGTTACGGAACTTTTTAGAGAGACCTGGTCTACATGGGAGACTCATTCTCATGTTCTTAAAACAGACGTGTTGATTTGTAACACACCTGTTTGTCTGGTTAGCATTTTGTGCTGCTTTCAACACAATCAGCATGATTGTACATTTAATACATGCTGCGTGTTAAACATTTACACACACAGATGTGTACTTTATACATTTTTCCCCTGCAATTATCCTAAAATGCTATTTGTGTGTATGCTAAAATTCTACTAGCTAGCTAAGTTCTGTTAGCCACTGACTGTCTGCAGCTGTTTCCCAGCATTAACATTCACCCAATACATGAAGAAACATGGCGCTAGTCCATCCTTCTAATACTAATTACTACAACTTGCCTTGTACAAATCACTTTGTAAATGTAGTTAATGTTAACCCACTCTCGGTGTTACATCACGGTGAACAGCTGTAATGCTACGTCATTGTTAGCTTTCAAAAAGGTAATGGGAATGTCTAACATTACCATGGGCTGTATGCTAAAGTAATGTTATCACCTCAGGTGATCATCTAGGTTAGTATCACTCATTTCTACTGTGATTGGTGACAGCATCCAGCTAGCTAACCCTAACTCAGAGCCTCAGATACGATGCAGACCCGGAGAATGATATAATAACCTCAGTCCATATTTCACAGCCAACATAAACACATGGCACTAGAAGTGTAAAAACAACACTGAGGAAGAAGTAGATGGCGTTCACTGTTGAAGCGATAGGTAAAGTTAATCGGGGTGGGATTTGTTTTTTCTTAATTAACATTATAATCCCCTTTATCCTGGTTAGAGTTGTATTGTGTATGGAGTCTATTTTATTTGATTTTTTTTATTATTATTTATTTTATGTATTATTTTAAGTTTATCCGTCCTGACCATGCAATCGTATTTTTTAAACAGTTACAAACTACTCATAATATTGGTTCATAATCCAACACTGCAGCTTTAACATGATTTCACACAAAAATACTGATTGATTTTTTAGTTAGTTAGTTAGTTATATTTAACTTATTTAACTTATTATTATTTAACTTAAGCAGGTGCAGTAACTCAGGATACGAAACACAAACCCGGAAGTTCGAAACGCTATGGGGGGGGGCAAATAATAAATTAAATAGCGCATTCTGATTGGCTGAGAGGACGGAGCGGACGCCCCCGCCGTGTCCAATCAGCGTGCGGAGAAAAGGCCACACCGCCTGACGATTGGCCAGTAGATTTAGCTCTTTAAATATGTAAGAGCTCCTGCTCAAAGAATGTCGTGTGTGTGTGTGTGTGTGTGTGTGAGAGAGAGAGAAGGTGGATAAGCACTGAAATCACACTGCTCTCTGCGCCATTTAGTCACCACTGAGGTAGGTGTAAAATCTGACATATTATCTCGTATTTTATGGGTTTTTTAAAAAAAAAAATTTTTTTTTATTATTTTAGACACGAAACCATAGCAACGGCATTCAGCATCACTGTATCTGACTCTAATACTGTAATACTGCATTCATCCTAATGAGAATAAAAGTGCGCTGCAGCCGGTTATAATTTACATTATTGCTTTTATTCTTTTAATATTTTTTAATGTATACATTTTATTTTTAGGAGGAAATACAATAGAAACGCAGTCATTATCACGGACAGGTCTGTTGCATCATCTTACCTGAGCGTTAATCCTAATCAGTAAAGCCAGCTAAACTCTTATTATTGCACATATTTTAAATATTTATAAATAAATCTGTGTTATCCGAACTGAAAGGATCTTCTCTTACTATCTCTAGTCTCTACTTTTAATTCTATTTGATGTGTTTATCCAGAACTAGCTGTTTAATAGCCTACAATATACAGTAAACATTAGTTATTGTTGTTTACATCCTCATCTACAGTATGTCATTGTATGTATGAGGGGAAAGAATCAAATAATAAATGCTGAATTATAATATAATAGAGTAATATTATAGAATTGGATTAAGAGACAGATCATTTGGAATTACTGACACGTTGTTTCTTTAAAACTGGATAAGCTCACTATGTAATTCAGTATCAGATTCGTATCATATTTATATCATATTATCATATTTTATTCGAATACTTGATTATATCCTAAAGGTTTATATGAATAACAAAAACATGAATAAAACATTATTATTAACGATAAATGGCTTGTGTGACTAATAATATGTTGAACCCTGAACCTCCCTTAAATTTACTGGAGGATGAAGTGCACTGTGTAGGGTGTAGAAGACGTACTGTTTTACCAGGCAGTTTTTAGGGTGTTAAAGTGACTTTCAGGATGAAAGAATGATCCAAAATTCACGATTTTCATGTAGAAGACTGTGTTAAAAAAAAAAAAAACAAAGAACAAAACAAAACCACTGAGCAAATATATTCTGTGTAAAACCGGTCCATTCAGCCTTGACTTTGCTTATTGTGTCACGTCATTTCAAAGCACAAGCGAAACATGTTTATCTGCCTGAAGTAGGTTCAAATAACTTTCGAGACAGAACGGATTGAGCCACTATATACTTAGCCTTAAAATGCACGTTTCAGTTGTCAAAACAAACCTGAATTCACCGAAGGGGAAAGGACACAGGATGTGAAAGTTGTCACGTCTTGAAGCCATGATGTCTCATCTCAGCCAGATCAGAACTCCAACTTCCAAGATGCAACACTCACCTGTCATGCACGCATGCGCTCACCATCCCCAGAGTTCTGATCAGAGACACCTGTCACGAATCACACACACACCATCACCGCTACTACTTATGGTTGTCATTCACATAGTCACTGCGAAGTATACGTTCAGTCAACTCGTTTCTCTGCGTTACCAAGCCGACCTAGTTTAGTTTGCCTTCTAGTTTTCCTCGACCATTGTTTCCAGTTTCGACTACGCTCTCTGCCTAATCCCGTTTGTCCTGTTTGTCCGATCGATTGACCCTTGCCTGTTTAATGACTACGTCTCTTGAAGCTTCCAGATTCCACACTTTAAACCTGCCACCTGCTTCTGCTTCCGTGCCGATTCGAGGTCCGTGACTCACAAGCCTCGGCTTTGCGAGTACGTGTTTAATGTGGATTGACATCACGTGACATCATGACCGATTGCGATCACGTTATTTAGAAAAAAGTAGGGTGAAAATCCGAGCGGACGATTTGAAAAATCTGTTACACCAATGCGATGCTGAGTTCTGGATTCTGATTGGGTCTGAAAGTGTTGATTTCATGTTTTTTATAACAGCAGCTCTGACCTATAAACCTGAGCAGGTTTATATTAAAGCTCTCGTTCTAATATGTTGTACATATATACAGATCATTTAAAAAATAAAACTAGCTCAACTAATAATCATTATTTCCTTATTTCTTGAACACGCCTCCTCGAGATGGTTGTACAGATGTATGTTGCGCTCTGACTCTTTCACCTCTTTACATCTCAGTCATCTCGGTACTCACACTACTTGTGAAAGTGATTCATTTCCGATCATGACTAAAGAAAAGCCAGACGCTTCGGTGTTCGCCTCACTTCCTTCATTTCTGTCTTGCGTCAGCCAGATTCAGCGCAGTTAGCGCACCATCTTTTCTAAAATGTCTCCATTAAAACCCCCAGTGTATGTTACCTGGGTATTTAAGTTCCTGCAGCTGAGTGTGTAAGCTTCCTTTATATCATTATTACAAAATAAAAATGTCCTTATCGTTCTGATCAAACCAATTCAGAAAGAATCCGTCCCTTCGTCTGGTCAAACAGGAAGACTAAATCTTTAATGCACTTTTAACGTATCTTAAAGTTGCAGCTTCACCTCTAGCTGTTACAAAGCGCTGACACTGGAGACTCCTTCCATAAACGTTACGTCAA
The DNA here is from genome assembly GCA_025728095.1 of Prietella phreatophila. NCBI lineage: Eukaryota > Metazoa > Chordata > Actinopteri > Siluriformes > Ictaluridae > Prietella > Prietella phreatophila. Next base: position 1,489,626 of record JAOUWY010000075.1, read on the forward strand.
CGTCTCCTTACTTGAAGAAAACGTCACCGTATCAACGAATACACACCTGGTTTAACGTATATGTAGAGCATCTGCCGTACATTTCCCTGTGAACGAGCTGGTACTGTAGAAGCGCTAATGTTTAAGAATGAGTGCATTTATATAAATCCTGCACTACAAAATTAATTAATCAACTAACACCTTCTGACCAATCAGAATCCAGAATTCAACAGTGCTGTGCTAGAAAGGATATTAAAGTTTATTTAAATATTTATAAAAAAAAAAGAAAAGAAAAAAAGAAATTGAATCAATTCCTGGGAAATGTCAGACAGTGGAATGGCCTCGGTGTGTGTGTGTGTGCGTGTGTGTGTATGTTTACACATATTAAACATGTTCAATCACGTTAACCACAGTAACTTGGCCAGGTTGATGTAATACAAATCCAATTTTCTGAGAATTGTAGCAGATTTATTTATTTTCTCTGACCTGTGTGGACACGTAAATAAATCAGAATTGTGCAAAGAAGCTTGTAATGTGAACATAGCCAAAGCTCTTCTACAGCTGTTCCATGCACGTGACCTGTGATACCCCCATCACCTGCCTCAGATGTTTCTTTGTTGTCTTTTTGTTCTCCACCCACTAGCCGAGCCATGCCTTAAGGCCAGCCTGCCTCAGAGTCATTCTCCCCTCACCCCATCGACAAGATGTCCCTGCTGTACGAAGACAGCACGCCGAAGTACAAGGACCAGGTGCGGAACAGCATGGAGGAGGAAGACGAGAAGAACGAGTGTGTTATGGAAAGGACCTGGGTCCGTCCAGATCTGCCCAGCAAGTGCATGTGGAAGCTCAGGGATCTGAACACGGACTCTCCTCACATCCACGCAGAGCGGTGAGGAAGGTTTCATCAGCTAAACACTATATTTTTTTCTCACTTTAAATGGTATATAGCAGGATCCTGAATCACGGTGAGGTCCTAAACACCATCGTCACACCACAATGTCTGATTTTACAGTAAGTCAGGAAGCACATACTGTATAAGCATCACTCTGCAGGAAGTGTGAAAAGGATTGTAGTGTAGTGTTAACTAAAACGCAGGGTTTAGCACTGGATAAACCAGTATGAGTGGGTGAGCGAACGAGTGAGTGAGTGAGTATGAGCACTGTATAGACGATATAACGTTTTCGTTTTCCCTGCAGGACAAAGGCTCCCAGCATTCTACCCAACATCCTGAGACACATCGGAGAAACTCCACTGGTCCGCATCAACAAGATTCCCAAAATGTTCGGGGTGAAGTGTGAGATCTGTGAGTATGAGTGTTATAGCAGTGAGTTTGCAGTTTTACAGGATTGTTCCTTAACCACTGACCTCTGAGTAATGCTTTCTCTCCTGTATCTCACCCAGTGCAGTTCACAAACAGAGGAATTAATCAACATGCTGAACTTTGTAGAGACACAAAATTATCATCAACATCATCATCATCGTGCTCTAAAACACAATATCCACATAGTCATCGTGCCAAACATTCTACACGCACTTCATACACATCACACAGTATCTCACAAAAGTGAGTACACCCCTCACATTTGTGTAAATATGTGATGAGATCTTTTCATGTGACAACACTGAAGAAATGACACTTTGCTACAATGTAAAGTAGTGAGT
>JAOUWY010000075.1:1798451-1813477 GCA_025728095.1 Prietella phreatophila
GTATGTATATATATAAAAAAAAATTCCGATTTTAAATCTTAATCCTGTGCAAGCTAGCTTTTCGTTTTTATCACATAAAATGCACAGAGGAAGTGCACATGGAATTGGAGGACTGAACAAAGACAGATTTTAAATGATTTTATACACACACACACATTTCACATCTTTGTGCCGGAGCAGAGGGAATGCAGGGCCATCTATAACGAACTCATCTGCAAAACAAACAAAAATACACAACATTACATTTTTTAAAAATCTCAACATCAATGATAACTCAGAAAAAAATGGTATTATGGAATCGTGTATCGTGACATCGACATTATTACTTCATATCGCCAGGTCCTAATTTACACGTCGTGGTTGTTTGGTAAATATTAGACTGTTCTAACTTGCTATATATGCAAATGAGAATATTCCACAACATTAAATGTAACTATAAATGGATTGTTATAAATGGAAAGTATGACTTGTTGTACTGTAATAACTAAAAATCCATTATTGTTGGCAAATATATGGGATGTGCTGCGTTAGGAAAAGGATCGAGTCTGACATCGCTCCACCCCAAAAGTTGATTATTTTCCGATTACGGCGTGCCCTGAAGTGTTTTATCGCTCCTACACCGATGATAAATTCATATTTATTAATAAATGACGCTTATAATCGGTTTTATTGTCACATTTCGTGTCACGGAAGTAAGTGAAGACACGATCGCCATGTCATTTCGATGTGTTCCAGAAAGGCTGAGAAAGAAAACTAGCAAACTTACAACGCTTTCGATCTCGTACGGGCTGATGTGCTGGCTGAGCATGTGTGACATTCCCGGGGATAATGGCGGCTCCGGAGACGAGCAGGGAGGAGGAGTGGTGCTGAACAAACACACACACACACAAACCATTAACACAAGAAGCAACGCACAAGATAACGAGCCCGTGTGCTTTATAGTGATCGTGCGTATTCTGGGACAAAACTCAGACTTACTTCAGAGAGATGGGGATCAGAATAGTTGGGATATACGGACAAACTGTAAGAGCAGACAGAAAGACACAGGAAGTCAGTGTTTTTGGCGTTTTTGTGGTGTTTTTTAACAAACAAATAAAAAGCAAAACGTTTGAAACTGCCAACGTTTAGAACTCGCCTCTGTTCGGCTGACTGTTGTAATGTTTCCCGAAAGCGTCGTCTTTAGGAATGTCGGGATAAAGGAACTTCAGCGGGTTTTCAGGGACGATCCCATCGGCGATAACCTTATAATCTCGTATGATATCGGCGATAGGAAGTGCGCTGAGGCGGTTTTTGGTATACGGCTCCACAGAGATGAACTTCGCCTCACCTGAGGACGTATGCAGTTGGTTAGGACTATCACAATAACACTTCTGTTGTCCCAGAAACACACTTTATCTGACTGATTTACAACCACACGCATGTTTAAATACACACCGTAGAGGTTTATATTTCACTGGTTTGCGTGGGAATAACAAATTCATTCTATATTCTTTCTGTCTATTATTTTAAATACCCTGACCTTCAGTACCCCGACCTCTCTCGCTCTGTTTCAGGGAGCACTTTATGGTCGCGGAGCCAATCCCGGAAACATTGCTCATGAGGCAGTAATACACCCTGAATTCACACAGTCTTTCACACCTAGAGGCAATTTATCTCAGCCAATCCACCTACTCGCATGTTTTTGGTAAGTGAGAGGAAACCGGAGAACCTGGAAAACCAGGGAGAATACATAAAACTCCACAAAACTCTGTTTTTCTCTACTTTCCTCCAGATTCTCATTCTCACCGTTGTCCTGCTCCACCCAGGTGAAGGTGATTCCTCCGAGGTGACTCTCGCTGAAGCGCAGCAGGAACGTTCCGGACTCGCGGTCCTTCAGCAGAGCGCGCTCCATCTCCTTACTGACGAACCCCATGATGTATCTGTAGACGCCACGGCACAGCAAGGAGTGGTTATTTACTTATTTATTCATTCGTTCGTTCGTTCATTCATTCAGCAAAAACACAGGTACATGTCAAGGCCCCAGCTTTGAGGCAAAACTCACTGCTCACTAGTGCCACCTGCTGGACAGGTTTAATTCCTATCAGTGTGCCCGTTTTAATTCGTTAGCATTTCTATAGTAACAGCTAGCTCAAAGGGACTTATAGAGCAGATGCTCCACGCAAACGCGCGTGCAAACTCTTCTGTCACGACGATGTCGGAAAACGTAAACGTCACAGCTTTACCTCTGACTGTTACAAAGCGCTAGCACTGGAGACTCCTTCCATCAACGTTAAATAAACGTCTCCTTACTTACTCGGAGCTGGGAGATATATCGATATATGATCGATATCATGATAAATGATTTCTCGATACACTTATCTGAGATATTGTTGGTACGTTGATGTGTTTTGTAAATCTTTAATCATTAGTCATGAAATGGTATCTTCTTGGTCTTTGTAGGCTTTAAAGAAAAGTATTGTCGAATGCACGTTTTTGTTTATTGTAGGACTGTTTGCAGAATTATATATCGTCATATGTATCGTGTATCGTAGAAATGTCCTCAAGTTATTGTGCTATGATATTTTTGTTGGTGTTTCGCTCCTTACACCCCCGTTTAATGTGATGGCGTCGGGGAAAAAATGCGTCCAAAGGCAACGAGCAATGGCTTTATTAATTCAACCAAGTTTGATCATATAGATTTGTTTTACTGGTAACACACTCTTGTAGCCTGATGTCCCTTTAGTAAGATTTAAAACCGAGCCGAGTACTGAATACTGAAAATGATACTCACCCATCAATCCAAACAGGAAGTAAATGTTTCTTAATGAGCTCCAGGATGGAGTCGAGCCACAGCCAGAAACTGAACGACTTCCCTGGAATGTTTTCCTAAACGCAACAACAACAACAAAATGTCAACGCAGATCCAGAAAAATAAAAGTACACTTAAAAGATACATTTAATAGATCAGGTCTACAGGCTTTTAAAGCTTATTTCCGATTTAAATAAGACCGAGTTTACAGCAACGATGTTAAAAATGCTCTACAAAATAATAAATAAGAAAAACTCGAATAAATATTTATTCCACAGCAAGAAAGAGAAACAAAAACTAGATCATCTCCAGCTGCTTTTAGCTAATGTACATTTCCTCAAATTGACGTGTCTGTGTGTTCATGCTAATCGTGCTAATGCTAGCTGTATTTATTTATTTATTTGTTTGTTTGTTTGTTCATTCATTCATCCTTTCATTTTCTTTCTCTTTTTTTTTCCCTCCCCAAATTTTTTATACTTACCAAATTCATCCCACTAGGCAGTCTGAGGACTGACCCATTCCTCTGGGACGCGTGAACACAACGCAGGGCTAATATTTATCCTTATATTAACTCACACTCTGCCTCGTGTGTGGTCGTGTTTTATCCAACATGTTGTGTGGAAAACACTTCAGAATAATACTTTAAGAATAGTCTAGAAAGTATTTTTGAGGACTTTCTAGGATGCTCTGCAGCTAGAAAAGCCAGTGGGAGTCAGGCGTGAGGACGTACCTTGCAGAATTTGGACCAGGACACCTGACAGTCGTTATATGAGGCGTGTTGACCTTTAAACAGAACAGTGCATGATTATGAAATACAGTTTACCTTCAGGATATTTCGCATTCATTGACAAAGCATTCCTCAACAACAATAACGAAGGGGGGGGGACGACACACGACACACGACTCTTCGCTTTATCGTGTGACGTGCCCAGACATGCCCGAGTCTCTTTCCAGTCTCAGCAAAAAAAATGTGCAAACAAAACCTGCCAAAAATCAAGAATCACCACGCTTAGACACGTAGACGACGCTCACCCGGGTCGTTTTCTTTTTTACTTCGTAATGAATAAACAAATCACAGATATGACACAAAACATTTTTTTTAATTGCTGAACCTTCTGGCTTCGTGAAACATGCCTCAAACTAATTCAGTTGTTTTAATTAATGATATATATTTATTTATTAATGTTTTGTTTCATATCTGTGATTTGTTTATTTGCTACGAAGTAAGCAGCGTCTAAGTGTCTAAGTGTGGTGATTCCATCATTTTTGCCAGTTGTGAGTTAGATTCCATGATGAAAACAGACTCTCTTCTCTCAGAGTCATTACATTAAAGTCCTGACTGATGAACAGAGTGTACGACTGACCCAGAAGCTTATCTCCCAGCATGCTCAGCTGCTCTTTATTAAGTCCACGACCAGCAAAACTGGAGAACTGCCAGCTGATGACCTCTGAGAGTTGGCTCCAGCTGGCTCTGGGTGGGTTACTGAAGAACGCCAGGTTCTATGTACATACACATCATTCAGAGGGAGAGAAAGAGAGAGAGAGAGAGAAAACAAGCGATTTAGATTTGTTCTCCAATAAAATTTTAGCATGCTTAACCAGAGGATCCCAATTGGTCGGGGCGTGCTGTCTTCACGGTCAATCACAACGACACTAGCCAATCGAGAGCGCCTGTGAGTCACGTATGCAGAAGAAAGCAGATAGCGCTTTGATTTTATTTTTTTGAACTCCTCTGAGCGAGTTAGCACGAGCAGATGTTTGAAAACATGTGGACGTCTGCTTCACATGTCTCGGAGGAAGCACGTGCTCGAGCCTTCACCCTCCCCGGGTGACGTATGATAGGGGAGAGCTGTGAGTGGGAACTGGCAGGTGACCAAATTTCTATACTTAATTTAATCCTTAAAGTACCGCATTAAAATAAATTACAACATTATCGGTAAGTTAACAACTCTGAAGTAGGGTTTAAGCTCCGCCCACTTCACAAGGATTTTAATTCGAAGGATATTACAGAGGTAATAAATTCTCTCAGTGTTGAACATGCTTGGACTTATTTTAGATTTTATACTGAATCTTATAACGTTGTGTGTTTTAATGCCTAAACGATAGAGAAATATCCCTTTCTTTTGTAAAAGTTGTCTTTGCACTGAAATAAACAGTTTACTTCCGACATCACCCGAGGACTAGATTTTTAGTTTTATTACGTATTTAACTTCATAAAGCCTCATTTGTATAAATTGAAAACGTGGCTTAGGATCAGTTGCGGCATGCATTGTTGTTAAACGCTATTGTATTCGCTCTTAGTGTCTCGCCTCAAGTAACAAAAAGGCTTATTCAGGCAACGTTTAGGTTACAGGGAAGCAGTTAGGGATAGCAGATCCTCATTTGCCTGTCTGTTTCACGCAGCTCGGTTCTATGCAAATGTTCCATGTGATAAGATCAGTGCCCAGGTTCCCCCGGTGTTTCGCTGCTGTGTGTTTTCACGTCTCACCTTCGGATCATCTGTCAGCAGGTTGTACCACATGACCGAGCCCCAGCCTGCGGGCAGCTGGCTGACGTTGGAGATCACCACCAACGGCAGAGAGCAAGTCTAGATTTTTCAGAAACACATGCACACACACATATCCTTAATTAGCTTTGTAACACTTCTATAATGAAATGAATTTAGAAGTCTTTAGAAATATGGTAATGTTAATGGAAAGCTAACAAGTCTTTGAAACCTTGTTTAAGGACATAGACAAGATGATTATTCTGGTCCTACACAAGGCATCAAACTTCTTATCTAGCAAAACAAAGATCGATCATATCGTTGGTGCTAATCATACGGCAAAAACAGACAGACAGCAACACTATTTTAGTTACTCCAGACTTGTGAGTGATCCTGGTCAGTCGTCAGTCAGCGCCCACTGAGATAACCGACGAATGATTAATTCTCAATAGCAGCAGACAGTAGTGTAGCTACAAATCACAGGTTTCTAAAACATTTCTATAGTAACGGCTCATTCGAAGAGATTGTACAGAACTGAAACGGATTTTTTTAAAAACGCACGTGATCGTTTTAATTGTATCATAAGGTGATGTTCTCTTAAAGTAAAGAAAAAACACGTATGGAAGGAGTCTCCAGTGCCAGTGCTTCGTAACAGTCAGAGGTAAAGCTGTAACTTTCAGTTTTCTGACATCTCTAAATACAACATCTTTATACCACCGATAGTAACTGCAACTTAAGGTCGAACTGGTTTTGCCACTGACCAGATGTGAGTCATCCATCTAGAAGTTCACCAACCATCTGATCTGATCTGATCTGATCTGATATATAGTGAACATATTCTGTCAAACAGCCACTGAAACACACCTCCAGGTCAATATCCAGCCCCTGCAAACACAGCATGGCCTCAAAGCTGAGCGAGTGGAGCTCCTCCGTCACTGTGAGTGGACCCTGGAACGGACAAAAACACTTCCGTCAGCACTTCCTGTGTGCTTTATCACCGCCGTATACTAACGATTCTGCACTCTGCTCTTTCGCAGAGACGAGGCAGAAGGATAAAGCCGAAAGGACGTTTGAAATCTTCCGTCAGAATTCTTCTTACCTCGTTTCCTTTGGTTCCGTTAGTACATTTCTTCTCTTTCAGCTGCTGTTGAGAAGAGAGACATTAGCTCTTAGTGGCTAAACATAAATAAAGGCTCACTCGCAGGGACTCGTACGACACAAACGGATTGAAGCGTTGCCGATGTGGTGACGTTTTCCGCGAGGAGACGTTTATTTAACGTTTATGGAAGGAGTCTCCAGTGCCAGTAGGTTTTCTAGTAGGAGGAATTCGGAGGAATTTGTTTCGAGGACGCACCCTGCCATGTAAATAAAAACAGATAAAAATACTATACATTACTAACTAAAAAAATCGCTGTGATTAGTTGATTTAGGGCGAGTCGAGAGGAAATGGAGGGACTGGTGAGGCTGTTTGGGGGGAAAAGTTGTGGAGTAAGGATCTCGTTTGGAGTAATGGGTTTACAGTAAAAGGTGGAAATGGACAGGTGTTTTAATGGACAGGACTACTTTTGGTATACTTTGGTATGGTTTAAAAAATCGGGACTAATCGTGACACAAATTCTTTCAAACTGATCCCGTCCACGTATTACTTTTACAATTCCAATGCGCTCACCTCGGTCTAAGGTGAACGCTTGTAAGGACAGATTTAGGGGTTAAATACCAGATGTCTGAACTCCACCGATAAACATCCGTTCGACGACTCTTCAACATCCATCACTTTCGTGTTGTTCGTGGGGATGAAGAACTGCCTGGTACTATAGGACAAAAAATACCAGCAATGTTACCAAAATGGACTGAACACAACACGATCCATCAGAGCGTTTGACAGAGAGGTGAATGTACAGTAGGTCCACGTATTCAGTGTATCGGTGAATACTTCTCATAAGATTCTAATCAATTCATTCAGTCTGAATAACTGGTTTCTTCTAAACCACACGTTCTGTAGCCATGTCAAAACAACATTCACATTGAGGCTTGGCCTAGAAACAACAGGAAGTCGCTGCTCTTGCTGGTGTTTCGGTGTGTACTCACACTTTGCCGGCTGGGAGGTCCCTGGGTACAGAGAAAACAAAGAGAAGTCAAAAGAAAAAGAGTTATATTTAGAACGACTGCACGTGTATCGCTTGCATTGCTAATTGTTGGAGAACAGATTGTAACTTAAACAACGTATTTATGATCAGAGGTGTTAGAGAGTCGTTATATAAATAATGAATCAACAGGAAGTGTAGGATATTTTGCTTGCGGACGTCAAGCCTTTTACATGAGATGTATATTACAGTGGATTTTTATTATTTTATTTATTTAAAAATGGCTGGTTTTTGTGAAGTAAAAGAATGAAATGAAGATAACGTAGCTGCATACGCGTGCACACCCCTAAACTAATACTTTCTTGAAGCACCTTTTGGTTATATTTCGTTCTCAGGTTTGGATGTATGCTTCTGGTCACTGTCGTGCTGAAACGTGATACCAGGTGGATGTGGTTCAGGTTCTAGAGCGGTCTGTCCACTAATTGTAGGGTTAGCGGGTCAATCGCCACACTGAACCCCAAGTCGTTCCTGACGGCAAGTTAGCGCCCCCACATGGTAGCTGTACTACCACTGATGTGTGTGAATGAGAAACTGCTAAGCGCAGACCATTCAAATTCCATTTCCTCTTCAGCTTACTAGCAGACACCTGAAGCATTTGCACTGAAATCGACTGGTATTCGTAGCCATGATTCCTGATTCCCTCCACCATGATATAAAAAAAAACAACAACCCCGTTCTGTCTGAGGAAAAGCAGCGCTAAAGCACGACACTGCTAATAATACTCACTTGTCGAACGTTGTCTTCACTTTAAGCTGATAATCCACTTCAGGTAGTTTAACCAACAATCTGAAAAACCATCAGAAACAGCATCGTAATTAAAATGTGTTTATATCCAGGCATCAAAATAGGAGAATACTTACAGGAAATACTGTATATAGACGTCAGAGATATGGGAAAATAAAAAGTAACTCTATAGCATACCCCCAAATGGAAAAAGCTGTGGTTTTAAAATCTATTTTGATGACGGATTATATACATTAATGTGTGTTTGTCATTACGGAACAATTCAGCAGCAGTAGAATGTTAACTGCTCATAAACTGTTAATAAAGTGTAAGCTTATAATACATGCAGTATATGATATGACAATTGCAAAACACTGGGAATTCCTGAAGAGAACATGGAAGATAACCAAGTCACACACCTGACCAGGTGTTTATTCACACCGGCCCTGCTGGACTTTCATACTGCAGGTAAGGTGCGCCTCATACCTACCTGACTTTAGTGGTGAACTGCACCTGAGTTTTAATGATGAGCGGTTTCTGAGGGTGTGTAGGCATACACGGCTGCTTCTCCACAACAAACGAACTGCAAATCAACCAAAGCATCATTAACCTTAAAGTGAACTTTAAAAATGAACCGAAATACCGCAGCACTGTTGAATTCTGGGATTCTGATTGGTCAGAAGGTGTGGATTCATTTTCCGTAGCGGCACACCCTTAAACATAAAAGCTCCAGCCAGAGCCAAGAAGGGTTTTTCAGCCTGATGCCATAAGAGACCCCGTTTAAATTGAACCAAGAACCCTTTACGTTCGAGTTTTTTAGAGAACAGTCTCTTTACTGGTGCTTTACAGCTTTAAGCTTTTTTTAAGCTTTACTGGTGCTTTGTTCACTTTAAGCTGATAATCCACTTCAGGTAGTTTCATGGTTCTTCATGGTTCTTCAGAACAGTGTCACAAGGAACTGTTATCATAGATGCTCTAAAAATGTGAAGGAACCAAGTTAAGGTTCTTGCCAGGAGAACTTTTTCCAGTTCCACAGAGAACTTTATAGGGTTCACTTAAACCTGTTGAAGAACCAGTGCTCTGAAGAACCTATTATGACCCAGTAAGAACTGCTTTAATCTAATCTAAACTCAAGAATCATACGTTGAAAAATGGTGAAGAAGGCTGTTTGCAGAAGCTGTAAAGAACCACTGAAGAACCTGAAGTGCAGCTCTTACAACAGTAGCACAGCTGCAAATCACTAATCTAATACTTTAGCGTTTCTACAGAAACAACTCCCTCACAGGGACAAGGACGTTCAGCCATTCGGAACTGCCAGTGTCAGCGCTTTGTAACGTTCAGAGATAACAAGTTAACATGACGAGCTACGGATGTATTTTCTTACTAACTTCAAGAGGGAGGAAGAAAAACGAAAGACTGGAAGTGAGAACAGGAACGATCTTGTTTCGCAGATGTTCCCCAGCCTTAAATGTAATGATAAACTGATTATAACTACTGTGATGTGTGACTTATTAATATATAAATAAATATATATATAATCATTGGCAAATTGCTGTGGTGTAAGAGGAATAAAACACTTCAGGGTGTGCTGTTGTTGGGAATAATCAACTTTGATGGTGGTAACAGTAACTCTGCTTCATCGCACCATCCAGATGTTGAACAACGTGTTTTCTATTCCTTACATAACGAAATCACCAGAATGAGCAGTGGCGGCCCGGTGGTTAAAGGCGCTGGGTTACTGATGAGATGGTCAAGAGTCCAAGCCCCAGCACTGCCAAGCTACCACTGTTGGGTCTTTGGGCAAAGACCCTTAACCTTCAATTGCTCAGTTGTAAAAAATGAAACAACTGTGAGTTGCTCTGGATAAGGGCGTCTGGCAAAAATGACCATAAATTCAAACTTAAAGCTATAGTTGCATGTTGTCGCAAATTTATAATTTTTTTTTTTTACAAATATCAAACGTGACTTAAACGATAACATTCACAGACGTCTTTCGTGTATAATTATATCTAAAGACGTTATTCTTAACAACCGTAAAGCTGTGCTGTGCTTTATTTGGACGCTACACAATACCCACAAGGGCCCCGTGTTTCTGTTTTCACTCCTGTCTTTTGTCCTCACTATAAGCTGCGAACCAGTCGAGCGTGTCGTCTGTAACGTGGGTGCTGTGCTTTTACCTTTTGATGAGGTGATATATTAGATATTTGACTTGTTCTTCCATCTGAGGTCTCTGCAGAGGGATGGGGTCACTCTCGTACGTCACTTTCACGATCAGCTCGCCCAGCTTGTCCAGCTGCCGTTTGATCTGGAACAGACTCTGGGCCATCATGGTGAACCTACAGAGACGAAACACGCAGAAATGAGACTGGATAAAGGGCTCTGCCTGCCACTTTTCTCAATTCCTGCTTTTTTTTTATTATTTGAATGTTATTTCAACTGCAATATGACAGCTGCTAGTTATACTGTAAAATGAACCTCAGGGGCTCTGCTTCGGTCCTGAGCTCGGGTTAATCTCTGTGCTTGGGTGGTGGTAGCTCAGTGGATAAGATACTGTTTGGAAGGTTGTGAGATTAAATCCCAGCACTGCCAATCTCACACTGCTGGACCCTTGAGCAAGGATCTTAACCTTCAACTGCTCAGTTGTATAAATGAGATAAATCTCTCTAGATAAGGGCATCTGCCAAATCCCACGTACGTGCCTTGCATGCCCGTGTGGACTATCTACACTACATCATCCCTGGGTGTGAATCTGGCATCTCATCCATGATTTATTGCCCCTGATAACCAGAGTTACTCAGACAGACGCCCTAAATAAAACCAAGCCAACGGACATCTATGATACGCTGATGTCACTTCTACTAGATAGATATAAGATAATGGAAAGATATTTGGTAATCTTGTAAAATGCTTCAAAGGATTTGCTTTTTTTCGTGACTTTCTCCTCTGTGTGGGCTTGTGAATGGAAGGCAGAATCACCTGGGTGTGATAGATTAACAATGCTCTTTTAAAACACTATGTGCCTTGCAGTGAAAGGAATCTCAGAGCAGTGAGAGAGAGAGAGAGAGAGAGAGAGAGAGAGAGAGAGCTGTTGTGTTTGAAAATGGCAGTTTAGTTTTTTGGAAAAGATGCCTCCTCCCTCCTCCTGAGTCCTCATTCTCCTCCCGAAAGCCATTCTGTTACAAGTCATTGTTATTATAAAAGGTGCGGCCCAGGTTTGCTGGAATCAAATCGACCTTCTTTTGAGTTTCAGACTAACCAGTATGGAATGTGCACTGTGGGAACCAGCACAGTGTTTCGCAGTATTTAATATTTGCTTAGCTGACCCAGGTGTATTAGAAGCTAGTATGCAGCAACATCTCACAGTAGTGTAGAGGAGAAATGTTCAGATTTTCAGAAAGGTCCACCTCAAGAAACATCAGTTGAGTAACCATAAACATCATAGTGCTAATGTTATTACTGTTGAGTGGTGTGAGGCAGTACCAGTTCTGGAGCTGGTCGAGTCCGGCGAGGACTGGGCCTCCGATGCAGGCGATCTGCTGCCGACGTTTCCACGCCTGCAGCTCAGGCATCAGCTGAGAGACAATCAGGCTGTCCATCTCCTTCAACACATCTCCCATTTTGGACAAAATCTCCTGTTAAGAGAAAATTAATTACAGAATTTGAATTTGATACAAATACCAAAATGACTAACCTACTCCGGATTAATCAGTCAGGGCTGGCATGGAAAGTTTATTCTCATTTCTCTCTCTGTTTATTTTTAAATAGCAGCTAAGACAAGCATACGTACAGTACATGTCATGTATGTTCCTGCACGTATTCTAGCTAATTCATTATAATGTTAGCAAGTTGATTTTGATATAAAAATGAAGTGCATCAGTTAGCTTGGATGGAGTAGGTTTGCAGTGGAAAAAAGCAGGTTTTTTTTCGACTTCTGCACAGCTGGAAATCTGGTTGAGTTTTCGTTGCATCAGAATCCCTCGTTGTCAATGACAATAGCAGCTGATCATCAAGAACAACATGCTGGCGAAGAGTTGTTATTTATACTCAACGTGCGTCATCTGTAGACATTTGTTCCTGCCTGGGGTTAGGGTTAGGGTTGTTTCTGACTACCAGTGAACTCCTTGAGCTGAGTTTTATGTTTAAGATGCTGTAGTTCCTCCTCTTGATATTCTTTGATGTTCATTAAGATGTCAACGTACACTAGGATTACATCACGTAGTATCGCCGGGTATACGAGCACGGTAAGGTTCTTTCAGATGGGACACATTTTGACACGGTACAGTTCTCAGCATGATTCCGTAGTGAAGATACTGATTGGTTTCAACTTTACACCACTTTTATGACATCCTGTTATCACTGCATCACTTCCTGTTGTCAATGTAGTTTTTTCTTAGGTACTTCCTAAGTCACGATTTAACGACACAAGAGATGGAGAAGAAGAAAAAAAACCCAACAAACTCTAACCATTCGTACAAATGGTGCTGACGTTTGGGATGTTATGAGTGATCTCAAGTAAAATCTAGGGTAAGCAGGATGGCTTAGTCATCGTCTCACCATGCCTGTGGCGTCTCCTCGGAGCTGTAAAGACTTGCTCTGACGTTCAGTTTAACAATCCAGAGTACATTTTGACTTTTGACAGGAAATGCTTGGGCAGGTCTTACACTAAGGTGGAGGTGTAAAAACCACAGATGTCATTTCATCCGAACTTGTGTGTTAAAACAGCTCGGGTGAGGCAAATTAGAGGGATGATATTAAAAGCATTAAATGGCTCAGAAGATTAGACTCATATTGGACTAAAGGCGATGGATGAAAGTGTTGAGTAAAGCAAGAAAAACTCAAGCTAAAGCTAAAGTCGCTAAAAACTCACCTTCCTTTTGAAGTCCAGACGGTTGAGTATTTCTTGAAGGGTCATGACTTCTTGCTTCATGTTCTGAGAGTTTCTCTCCAATGGGTCTGCAGCAGGGACGCAACCGAGTATGAAAAAATGATTCAGAACGTGGTCTAAACTGATATTCATTAACGTGGACGATGCACATACTGTGCCGCAATGTACAGCGTTCGATCCTTCATCCTCAGTACCTGCCTTATCAGGGTAGCGGTGGTTTCAATTCGGCTACAAATACGTGTTTCTCTTTTGGTAAGTAGGATCAACTGGATTTGTTGGAAAGTATCGCAAGCTGGTACAAATACAATCTCAAATATTAACTGCACGTGCAGGATTTAAAAAAAAAAACCCAAAAAACTAAAACATTCCACGGCACGTCGCTTTTTTTAAAAAAAAACTCAACAAAGCAAGCAAAACAATCCTTCCCAATCCTAAGCCATGCCCACTTTGGGTCTAAATCCAGATCCAAGTACAGATACAGACAGTGGCTATGTTTACATGCACATCAAATTCAAATTTAAGCTCTATATTCAGGTTGCAGTCATATTCCGAAAACGATGTTTATATGCGTACAGGCATCGGAATATTTCTGTATACACGCATGGCTGTTTAAGTATGCCCGAGTTGCCATTGCTAAATACCTAGCCTACAGCTAAGCATCTATAAGTACCCACAATTCCTTGCAGTTTGACCATGCACATAGATCTCATTCCAGTGGAATCAGAATATTGTCTCAATCTGACGGATTGCAGCGTTTACATCATACTAATATCGCCAAATTGTGATTAATATCGGATACTGATATGCATGTAATCAAAGTCAGTGATATTGCTTAACACATCCTAGTCTGTAGTTATGAGTTGAAAAGCAAGCGATTCACTGACACGACATCATTCAATTGAGTTTATTTTCAATCTGTTGATTTGTGGGTTCTCCCCCACTATTTGGTGTTAACCAGAAGAGGACAGGTTCCTTTCTGGTTTGAGTCTGGTTCCTCTAAAGGTTTCACACTCGTGTCGTCTCAAGGACGCCTCTGTGGTTTGTTGAAGCTACATGAGGATCTCTGTAAAGCTGTTTGGTAATGATATCTATTGTTAAAAGCGCTATACAGGCAAAACTAAACAAACCAAACGGTGAATCGAGAAGGTAAAAAACCAATCAAACCTAAAACACACACGCACACACAAACACACACACAAAAGAAACAAAAAATGGTTTAACTACCAAAAATCTGCCTAGTCAAATCCAACCTGTTGAGAGCTACTCACTTCCCTATCTGTGCGCTGAACCGAGAAATGACTTCGCATCCATCCAAGTGTGCAAAGCACAATCTGTACTGGATTTGCCCAGTGACTAATGTAAATATAAATGTGCTCAGGCTTGAGTTTCGATCCTTCACATACACCAACATTCATTTGCTCGTTAAAATAGCCGACAGACAAGCTTCTACGTGAAACCTGGTCCAGTGGAGCTGTAGAGAATCATGTCTGATCACTCACCTCGAAGTTGGAGGGTTTTGTAGCGGAAGTCGAAATCGTCCTGCATGTCCTCCAGGTACTTTACAGCCTGGTCCAAAAGCTGAGTACATGATACAAAATGGAAATATAAAACATTTTCTACAGCTCTCAACCTTCAGCTTTGTATACAGTGTATACATCGTGAACAGCTATAGCACTAGGTTATCATGGAATTGCATGCAGGAACATCTCGAACCTTTTTTTAAATTATTTTTCAAGCATGATCGCTCTCATTTCTAACAGTATTTTTCATTTATGTGGAGTGATCATTCTTTCTTTGTTTAGACCGATGTTGCATTGGCCTCACCTGCACACTACTACGGATCACTGCCACTTTGTTGTCCAGGTTCTTCTGCTTCTCCAAAGCTGCCGAATTTTGCATCGACTTCTCCAGTGGACCCTGACAACAGCATGATGGGCATGGGATGTTATGTGCTAAGATGGCAAGCTGACACAAAGTAAGAGTGAACTTATATTTATATTC
>JAOUWY010000075.1:1829418-1839733 GCA_025728095.1 Prietella phreatophila
ATCTCCTGAATGTCAGAACTCCTGACTCACTCACTCACACACACACACACACACACACAGGCAAGAAAAAGACTGTGAACCTCTTTTGGAATTTCAGGGTTTTCTACATAAATTTGTCATAAAATGTGATCTGATCTACATCTAAGTCAGTGTCTAAAGTAATAACACACATTCTGATCTTTCATGTCTTTATTGAGAACAACCAAAAAAATCCTCATAGTGCTTGTGGAAAAAGTATGTGAACCCCTCAGTTAATGACCTCCAAAAATGCTCATTGGAGTCAGGTTTTAGCACAACTGGAGTCTGGTTAAGAAAATGAGTTTGGAGGTGTGGACTACAGTGACTTTGACTGATAAAAACCCCTCAATCTTTTGGAGTTTGCTCTGCACAAGAAGCTTAGCTGAACCATGCCTCGCCAAAAAGAGCTTTCAGAGGATCTACGATCGAGAATTGTTGATTTACATCAAGCTGGCGAATATAGTAATATTGATTTACATAAAGTACAGTGGAGGATTTGGGCCTGCTTTGCTGTATCAGGGCCTGGCCAGCTTGCAATCATTGAGGGGAAGCTGAATAATATTGGCACCCTTGGTGAGTAAAGAAGGCTGTGGGAAATTCTCTTAGTGGGCTGCATTGTACTTTATGAGTACACTGATGTTTATTAAAAAGCATTACCTTCGAATGTCTTTTTAGATATACGTTTGAGCGTAGCCAAGTTGACTAAGAATGTAATTTAATCGAAATCCACGATTTCATGATTGACAGGTTCATTCCCATCCTGTCCTGTAGAGAGACACGCCCCTCATGGCGCTGGCGAAGGCAGGGGAAGGAAATGTACGCGCCATGAGTAGCAGATACGTACATTTACGGTCCAAATAACGATGCAACGTCACTTCTTTCTCTTTTTGTTTTCTTTTTTAAAAACCGTGCTCTGGTAAACTGCAAGTTTATGAAACAGATTCCAGGAAGCGTTCGGCTTGACTCCGCCCACAAACTTTGTTTTGTAAATCGATTATATTTGTGTCTTTGCTTTGTCCTGTTACGTTCACTTTTCCACTCGATGGTTTATCTCAGTTTTCTGTAAGGATTATAAACTGCTTCTGGTGTGTGTGTGTGTGTGTGTTTGTGTGTGTGTGTGTGTGTGTGTGTGTGTGTGTGTAGGGTGAATATCTGGCCTCTGTTAAGTGTCTGCAGCTGCAGGTGTTTTTCTTCAGGAATCAGCAGACGTTCAGGTAAAATGCGCGCTGGTACGCACACACACACTCGCACTGTGTGCAGATGTTCACAGTAACCGTGACTCAGCTGCTTCTGTAATCGAGCCTGTGAGGTTTGGGGCGTGCTGAAACAGGCCCAGTCGATAAGTAAATAATCGTGACTCGGCTGCATTTTCGCTTGTATTCGGTTTCCGTTTACAAAAGTGTCCTTATCGTAGTTTATTTATCTTTAACGTAGGTTCTCCCTGAATGCCACGACTAAGAAAGGTGCCAGAAACGCCTTCACCTGTGTGGCCTGTCACCCTAAAGACGACTGCATCGCTACCGGACACGAAGACGGCAAGATCCGCCTCTGGTGAGGAGCGTTCTCACCTGCAAAGTTTCACACTGGCCGTAGTAGTAGTAGTAATAATAATAATAATGTGAGTTTGCTAAAGCATGACCACACTAAACACAAGTGGTCCAGCATTCATGTTTGGTCGGGGGGTTGAAGTAGAGGGACGAAATGCAGTGTTTACAAAGAGATGGAGGGATTGATGGAAAGAAGGGGGGATTAAGGAAGGAAGGAAGACTGAAACAAGGAACTACATGAATAAAAGTGGAACAGGAGACTATGACGAAACCCGAAATAAAGCGCTGAATACAAATGGAACGGAATGAAAGAAGACGGTCAGGAAAAGACGTAAGGTGAAGAAATGTTTATTGGGAGGAGGGAGGAAAAAGATGAGAATGTTTTAAGGAAGTAAGGTGAAGAGTTGCAGGAAAAAGAGAGAACGTGGAAAAGAACGAAAAAAGAAGAAAGGTGACGAGAATCAGAACAGGCGCGAGAAAGAAGCAAACTGGAACGGTACAACGTGCGAAAGGTGAATACACATGGAACCGGAGCGAGAGAGAAAGGAGGATGAGATGAGCTGAAGAATAAACATGGAAAGCGACGGAGAAAGAAAGTAAGGTGGAGACGACCGGAGTGGGACGAAGAAGAGGTATATGAATAAAAGTGGGTCAAGCGGAACGGAAGAAGGAAAGAACGATCGGATGAAAAAGGATAAGCAGGAACGTGGAATGCCGGGGGGAAAGGAGGAGAAAAGATGAAGGAAAAGGGATGAAGAATAATCGACCACGGAATATAAAAGTATAATTGAAAAGGAGAAATGAAATAAAGGTTTAATGAAACGTGGATGTTTTTTTGTTTGGGTTTTTGTTCCGTTTCACAGGAGGAACTTCGTTCAGAAGAAAGAGTACACGTATTCCACTCAACACTGGCACCACAACACCGTGAACAGCCTGTGTTTCACTCCGGAGGGTAAGACACGCCCACCGGCTTCTGGTGTACCGAAGAAGCGTGAAAGAAACGTTGCCGTGTTTGTTATTTAAATCTCGAGCGTCCTCAATCTTGATCTCGTTATTTCAGTCCCTCGTATTTTATTGGAATATTCCCTGTAGGTACGCACCTGCTGAGTGGAGGGGTGGAGTCTGTGCTCATCCAGTGGCATTATTTCGAGGTCAACCAGAAGGATTTGCTCCCCCGTCTGGGCGGAGCCATAACTCACATCTCCGTGTCTGCAGACGGACAGACGTACAGCACCAGCCACACAGACAACAGTACGAGACCCCGTACACGCGTTCCTGGAGAAACGAGCTCCTTTCCGTCGTACTAATAATAACTATAATAATCTTTCTTCATTACGCATCACGAGTCTCGTGTAAAAGGTTTTTCGAAACAGACCGGGAATAAAACAATAAACCGAGCGTACAAGTATAAATAAATGTTTAAAAAATATTAATTTATTAATAATTTTTTTTTATTATTATTTAGCAGCTTAAAGCCTGGGTGTGTGTCTTTTCGTTCGTTTTATTCTTGATTTCATTGTCTTTCCTGTAATCCTTACAGAGATCACCATCATCCACTGCAGTTTTAGAGTGTTGTCAGTGATTCAAGGCCTCGTACACGGTACACACGCACACGTACATCCTCTGCTACTTCACCATGATTCAGCAACAAGCTCGAGTCTTGATCTGTAACTCGAGATGTCCCCCTGTTGCCTTTCAGGAGATGCCGTTCGCACGGATCTGATGATCGATCCACGCAGCAAAGCGCTGGTGCTGAACGGAATACCCGGCAACCTTCAGTTTTACTCCCTACAGCATGATAAGCAGCTTTACAGCGTACGTGCACGTTTCTCATGTTCAAAACTCTCTTTTAATGGTAGTCTAAGAGCAAGTGTAAACGTTTGAAACGCACCACTTTATCAGCTCTAATTCTCTTCAGCACGCAGTAAAAGTGTGAGGTCGAGACCGACATGAGAGAAAGTCCAGCTGCTTTGCGATCTCGGCACGATGCAGGAAGTTTACGTATTGGCCGGAGCACGTATATGTATGTGGTGGTGTTTTTTTCCCCCCGTTGCTATGGCGATACGAAATATACACAGAAAAATATGTTCAGTAATGCATGAGTTCTATTTTACACCAAAATAAAAGCGTTGTATGGCACGCCTGGATATCACCTGCCCCAAGAGCTGCCTGTAGAGTTTGATTGGTAGAGAAACAGCTTTTCTCTAATCCTTGTCAGTAATAGTAATGCATACACACTTACAGATGCAGTGAAGATAGTTTCGATTGAAAAACTCACCAAAAATCATGTTTAAGCAGGCGAAATCTAAAGAGAGTCATTTAGACAATGTTATTTAGCTATAGCGAGTCAATTAGACTACAAAGAGAGTTGTTTAGGCCAGAATGTGCGTTGTTGACTCCATGAAAGGGAGTCACGAAGAGTGAGTCGTTTAGTCAATGCAATGTTATTTAGTTCTAGCAAGTCGTTCAGTCACAAAGAGTCAATTCGACTACAAAGAGAGTTGTTTAAGCCAGAATGTCGTGGAGTCGTTGACTCCATGAAAGGGAGTCATTTAGTCAATTCAATGTTCTTTAGTTCTAGCGAGTCATTTAGTCGCAAAGAGTCAATTCGACTCGAGTCATTTAGGCCACAAAGAATCGTTTAGGCTCTAAAGTGTTATTTAGGCACCAATGGCACATCGTTATTCAGCCACAAACGTTGGCCACAACGAGTCTATAAAGAGTCTTTGGCATAATTTACGGCATAATTACTGACATGAACATCAGTTTTGAAGGTGTAGCCCCTCGTTTCGGAATGTTTTCTTTATGGTGTATATCAAAAATTCGTTAAATCTTTTCTGCATGTAAAAACATGTTTACTGTTATTCTGGCCACTAACACAGCCTCGCTTCGCTGACTTGACTGATTTTTTAAAAAAAAAACAAAAGAACCCGTGTCGTATCATGTTAACGTGTCACACACGTTTCCCCGTGTGTGTACCGTGACCGATCACGTGCTACTGGTTGTGCAGGTTTCCACTGGAAAGGGGAATATAGTGTAAGCATCTTTCACATGAAATCACATGAGCTACAGAGATTTTCTTATTTTCGTTTCTTTCCCTTTTTTTTTTTGAAACGTGAAACCGCCTAGTCATGCCTCTGCTGGGCTTTTAGGGGGGTGTGGGGATTAAAGAGTTTTATAAAAATCTGTAGAACGGAACACCACCCCCTCAGGCCGCTCGCACATGCTGTAGAATTATACGTTCTAAAAGAAACTATTTTAAATCGTGCATCATGTTAAATCATGGCATTGACGTCTTCCGGAGGGAAAAAAACCACTTGACCATGATGCGTCACGGCTTCACCGGTTTGCTTTAACATGTTCCCGTTGTAATGTAAAGCAGTAAAGAGAAAAAAATGACATTTTAATCCATCAATTATTACTTTTCCTCTAGATTTGTCATTTTCTTGAACAACGACGTCACAGTACTGCTCCAATGGAACAGAAACATGGCAAACCTTTGGCTTTTTGGTTATTTGTATTATATGTAAGAGTTTTCTTGTTGCAGGATGCACTCGTGTTTCATTTTGAACTTCTTTAAAAAATTTGGCACCCCCTTGCCCTATTTTAACCCTACATTCACACTAGCAAGCGTCAACGCGACTGGTGATCATTCATTTTTCTTTTCTTCCAGCTTGACATAGTGCAGCAGGAGTACATCTACGAGCAAGGACTGGACCAGTTTGACGTGGTGAAGGCAGCGCTTGACGACCGTGGCTCGTGGTTGGCTACGGTGGAGGAGAGAGGCAGCAAAGGCTCCAGTCTCGAGTTTTCTCTTAAACTTTGGGGCTATGACGAGAAGGCGCAAAGGTACACGATATGTCAAGACCTGACTTGGATGTTTGTTTAAAATTCTTTTAAATTCCCAGACAGCCATATTTCCGTGTTAAAGCTTTTTTTTTTTTTTTTTTTTTTTTTTAAGCTCTAACCCTTCTCCTCTTCCTCAGCTTTGAACTGAACACCACCATAATGGCTGCCCACAACGATGGGATTACAGCCATGTGCTTTAGCCCTGCCACAGAGACCACCCTGCTGGTGACCACCGCCAAAGATGGCCAGTTTAAAGTCTGGCTGCTCGGGTCAGACTCGGACACGCAGAGTGAGTTCCACCTCCCGCCTCCTTTTTATTTTATACACCGCGTCCGTATTTAATAAAGAGCTCCAGAATGTAAAGCTTGTAATAGTCTTTGCTGTAGGGATAATCTGTAGCAATGGCCATTGTGCTACGTTTACATTTATTCATGTAGCAGATGCTTTTATCCAAATGAGAAAATACAAGCAAAGCGATACGTGTGTTACATACACGGAGTGTTTTTGCAGAAGTGGAAAAAGGACCATGTCTTTATTTGGACCTAACAGCTGATAATCAATAAATAGAGATACAGGAGTAAGTTATGGTACGAGAAGTTGTCAAAATAACGAGGCAATCGATAGGATGAGAAGTTAAGTTGAAAGTGCCGACGTCCCTTGCTTTGTAGTGAGTTAGAATTAAGTTGAAATGGTGAGATTTGTTGTAATAATTCAATAATTTGAAATAGGTTATTGTTGGTAAAGGTAAGGTATTGAAAATAATAGGTTGCTATAAGATGTCAATTTTTAAAAAAAAGATATAATCAGGGGACAACTTGAAATAAGTTGTCAAAAAAGTGATGCTAATTAATGTAATTAGATGTTAAGTTGAAATAATGAGTCATTTAGCCATGAAGAGAGTCATTTAAGCCAACAGGAGAGTCATTTAGCATTAGAGAGTCATCTAGGCCACAAGGAGAGTCATCTAGCCATGAACAGTCCCCTAGGCAAACAGTAGAGTCCCCTAGCATTAGAGGGTCATTTAGCCATGAAGAGTCATTTAGGCCACAAGGAGTCATTTAGCCATGAAGAGAGGTTTAGACCACAAGGAGTCATTTAGCCATGAAGAGAGTCATTTAGGCCACAAGGAGTCATTTAGCCATGAAGAGAGTCATGTAGGCCAGCAGGAGAGTCATTTAGGCCACAAGGACAGTCCAAAAAGCCAAAAAACACAGCTTTTTAGATAAAGCAGTGTTTAGGCAATCAAAGCATCATCGATTTTTAAAAACAATTTTATTTTATTTTTTTTCTCTTTCAAATAAATAAATATTATTAGTATAGTAATGGAAAGGTGACATTTGTTTAGACTGCTGTAGTTGTTCTACCTTTTTTAAGCTTTGGGAATGCAGCCCTGATCATGATGGATGAATGAAGGCCTTTAGGGTTGAAGCGAGAACAAGGGCTTGTCCACTTCCTCTGCTCTGTTTTTTTTTTTTTTTCTTTTTCTTTTTCTTTTTTTTCAAAAGAACACTGAAACAGCGATAAAACATTTAGTCTTGCGCTTGTTTTTTTTTAAACCAAAAGACTAATGTCGACTGACTCGTGAACATCAGTCACAGTCTTAATGGAGTAAATAAACAGAAAAGCTCCCTGAGGAAGTATTATTTTTCCAAGAAGAATTAAGCGCGCATGAGAAGGTTTTATTTTTTCCAAACTGGAATTGTGCCTAACATGTCCTGTCTGAGCCTCAACATTGCCTTTGTGTGTGTTTCTGCAGAGGAACTGGCCTCCTGGTCATGTGACTTTGTGGGCAGCTACCACGGCCTGCAACCAACCAACTGCTGTTTCTCGGCTGATGGCTCTCTGCTGGCCGCGTGCTTTGGGGAGGTGGTGACTGTGTGGAGCGTGGACACATGGGGGCTTTTGACCACACTGTGCCAGCCACCAGGGGCCATCAGGTGGGCCCTATGATTCAAACAAGTCATAATCACGGTATCCATAAGGTTACCGTGAAAAGGAAAGTGTATACTCAGTTATCAAAGTGATGGTGTATTTATTTAGACTGTATATTCTCATTGTAGATTTATGGCGCATTTTAGATTTTTGCTGATTTTATCATGTGCTGGACTTGGTTCAGTGTAAAAGTTGCAAAAGGTTGCACGTGTTGTCCTCATCGATCGTTGCTGTCACTTGTGGACATCCCTGATTTTATCCCTGTCTAAAGGTCAAGATCTGATGGAATTTCAATAGCTTTTTATCGATTTTGGCTGGATTCAGAGATCAGATTAGCTTTGGAGGAAGGTTCACTGGATGGGTTTCTTTACTAATTAGCAACATGGCGGGAAACCGATGTAATATCTGGGGGTTATCTTTTTAATCACTACTTTGTAGTTTGGAAATTTTCAGATCTCCAGATCCGCTCCATAGAGTACTGTTTGTCTTTTGTTTATGCTGTTAGTGGTTTGTTTTTAACGTTGCCTTATACCTGAGTAATTGTCATGTACCTGTATTAGCCTATTTGTAAGCGTTCATATTAAGCCATGCGAAATTAGTATTCATTTTTACTTAAAAACTAATACTGTTTGAATGGGTACTCATTTGTCCATCCGACCACAAGATGCTCACACTGATGTAACAAAATGTTCGTTCGCTTCGAGTAACGCAAAAGAATGTGATCGTCTCGGATTAGCAGTTGATTTGTTTTCAATCAGTGGCATGATAGTCAGGTGTGATTTAGCGCTAGGTTTTATTTAAAGAACTGGGATCGATCAGTCTATTCTTCCCAACACATGTTTGTGGAAGTGTTTGATGGCACGAACCAAGAAGATTTCTGAGGACCTCAGAAAAATAGTTGATGGAAAAGGTTACACAACTGTCTCTAAAGAGTTTGAACTCTACCAGTCAGACAGATTGTGTAGAAATGGAGGGAAATTTAAGACTATTGATACCCTCCCCAGGAGTGGAGACCTGAAGATCACTCCATGAGCAAGATGTGTAATAGTCCACGAGATCACCGAGGAACCCAGGGTAACTTCTAACCATCTACAGGCCTCTCTCACATTGGTTAATGTTCATGAGTACACCATCAGGAGAACACCGACCAACAATGGTGTGCCTGGCAGGGCTGCAAGGAGAAAACCACGACTCGCCAAAAAGACCATTTACTGCCCATCTGTTATTTGCTAAGATCACATGGACAAGCCAGAAGGCTGTTGGAAAAATATTTTGTTAACGGATGAAACCAAAATAGAAATTTTTGGTTAAAATGAGAAGCGTTATTTTTGGAGAAAGGAAAACACTGCGTTCCAGCATAAGAACCTTCTCCCATCTATGAATGGGAGAAGCATGAAGTGTCATGGTTAGCGGCATCTTGGCCAGGACGACTTGCTGTCATTGATTGAACTGTGAATTCTGAATTGTACCAGCGATTTCTAAAGGAAAATGTCAGGACATCTGTCTCTGAACTGAATCTCAAGAGAAAGTGGAGCAAGACAACAACCTAGGCAACATGATTCGTTCTACTAAAGGACGGTTAAAGAAGAATAAAGTTAATGTTAAATAAATGAATCCAATAGAAATGTTGTGTAAGGACCTGAAGCGAGCAGTTCATGTGAGGAAAATCACCAACATCCCAGAGTTGAAGCTTTTCTGTACTGAGGAACGGGCTAAAATTCCTCCAAGCCAACGTGCAGGACTGATCAACAGCTACCCCAAACGTTTATCTGCGGTTATTACTGCACAAGAGAGTCACACTACATACTGAAACCATTTTCCTCAATAAATAAATAAATGACCAAGTATAATATTTTGGCTTTTTTTAAGGACTTCTGTGAAAATCTGATGGTGTTTATGCAGATATATATATATAAAATAAGGGTTCTCAAACTTGTTGAGGCGTGTTGACATTTGCGATGGTAGAACAATCTGAGTATTGTGTAAGTCTTGCTGTAAGTCATGATTCGAGGGGGATCATGAATGTCGGGTTTAAAAAATGCTGATCTCCAACTGCGTTCATCCTCCAGGGACCTCTGCTTTGGGCGTCTGAGCAGCTCCAAATACCTGCTCGGCACCACCAGTAAAAATCTGCTGTGCTGCTGGAACCTTCTCACCTGCTCATGTAAGTATTCTCTTTGTGTGTGTGTGTGTGTGTGTGTTGCCAAAGGGGACACCTGTCTCAACAAACCTGACTTTGAGCAGGACTTTGATCGGTAGAGTGTTTGTGGACAGTCTGTGGTATTTTTGTGTGTGTCTGTGTGGTCAGCTGTATTGACTGAACCGGTGGTTTCTTCACAGTGGAATGGAGCACGTTGATGGATGTGTGTATACTGCGGTCAGACCCTCTGTCTGAAAACATGGCTGCATTTTGCTACCACTCTGGAAATACTGACTGTAAGTATATAGACACGGAATTGAGGAGTGTGTTTACTCCTTCATCAGCGCAATCCTCCTCCTGTCTAGTTCTCACCTGAGAAACATTTCCAATAAACTATTAATAATTTATCGTTTTCCTGTTTTGTCCTCCATTCAAGTTCTGTACCCTGGTCTGGTGTTTCTTGGTCTGGTGGTTTAGGGAAGTGGGGCCAAGGGATTAGGGAAGCGGGATTGGTGTTGTGGTTGTGGTTATGGCGAAGCCAGACTGGACAGTTATGGGGAACAATGGTGTAACCATGGTATGGACATTGGGGCTGTCCAACGAACTTGGCGGGAGGATATACAAGTGAGTGTAAGGTTAATGGTCAAAAACTGGAACTGACGTTAGCCTAGCCTACTTCGTGGGTGTGCAAATATCAACAGTTAATTGACGTTTCTTAAGAACAAACCAAGCCTTGGTATGATGCCTGCTATACTAAGCTAAGGATACCTACTATTTAGGTATCTAGTTATGTACTGTCTGGGGGGTGTGCAATTAGATGGGAGCGGGG
>JAOUWY010000075.1:1849711-1876847 GCA_025728095.1 Prietella phreatophila
TATGTGTATATATAAAAACAAAAACACTTTACAGATGTACAAAAAAACTATATCAAACACCGAGACAGCATATTTTGTCATAAACATTCAGCAAAGTCGTAATTATCCACGTTTGAATAAAGAAGAATCTAATCTAGTCCTGAAAGAAGAATCTAATCTTTAACAGTGTCCTGTTGCTGGGTATGTGCTCGTATATATTTGGGGCGAAAAAGTTAAAAAAAAAATCAAAAGAATGATCGCAATTTTTTCGAACACCTGCGTGTGCACACAGAGACCAGCTGCCCTTCAGCAATCTTCAGAACACCAGACGTCCTCTACAGCTGACCCGTGCTGCTCTCTAACCTCCAGTATTACACAACAGCGTTTCTGCCGTCTGCACTTTCTGGTTTGGCGGCTCGTTCGACACGTCCCTCAAAACCCACACTGAAATAATAAATATGCCGTGTTTACGTTGTACTTCAGCAAGACCTATGAATTCTGGACAGAGCCTGAGATTGTATTCCCTTGTAAAAGCTGACCTTTTCTTTTTCTGCTTCTTTTTTTTTTTTGGCATATTATTAAAGCTGGATTTGTGCAGCTGGTACTCTGCTACGGCGCAAAATTGTGCAAAATCTTAAACAGACCTGAATGTGCATTGATGCGCTTATGTCTTAATCATGTAAAGTGCTTGTGTTTGGAAAAAAAAAAATTGTGGGTGGGGCAAGAACGAAAAATCTTTTGTATTTAAAATCAAAGGGCGTCGTGTTGATTTGAACGTGCAGGTTAACACACTGGGCCAGTTTTCTCCGATTGAGATCTGTTAAAATGGGCAACAACAACAAAAAAAACCCTTGATGTTAACTTGCCATCGAGGTTGCCATATACAACAGACTCTTAAAAAAGCAGAAATCGCTATTTTAACATATATACTATATCGCAGTTATAATGCACCGCGCCCATTTGTCTGAGTCAAGTTGCCATTGGATTGTTTAAAAAGTAGAAACGCCTATTTATTATATTGTATTATATTATATTCACATAACTCCTGGAATGTATAATAAAGGCAGACGGATGTTTTCCCCTCGCTCCTTCCTCCTGAAGCAATTTTTAATTCCACTTTGGATTTATAAAAAAAAAAAAAAAGACGTGAGTGCATAGCTTTTGCAGTAACACATTAGCACCACCAAAGCGGACATATTGACTATAGATCAGACGTAATGTCAGATTGTAGCTCGTATGCATTCTTGAATGTGGCTCTTTACCCCTGAACTGCGAGAGGGGAAAAAACAATCATGAGAAATGAATCGTTAAGTAACAATACACTGCTAAAATAGTACTGAAATAAGCATGCACTAGCTAAGCTGAATAAATACAGGTCACATGCAGCACGATAAAGGGAACCGACGAGTGATGGCGTTTGGGTTTTTTTTTCTCTCTTTGCGTCCTTTCTGCGGCACCTCGGACGTGAACGGTGCTAACTATGAGTATGAGTCGATACACTGGCTGTGCAAGCGTGGTTAGTACGATCGCACAGCGCTTCAGAGTAATACACGTCGTCGGAGCAGGGATGAGCGTCCCTCTAGATGGCTTACACGGACGGAAGCGAGGGGGAGTCGGCGTCCGTCTTCTGCTCGGGCGAACAGCAAAGGAACAGCCGTGTCCCGAGACTCCTGAAGGCGAACCTGAAGTACATCATGTGACCCATGGCGACGAAGGAGACGGAGATGATGACGAGCAGACCGAAAGCTTCGGGGTTGGGCGCCAGGATGACCATGATGAAGTGCAGCAGGTCCAAGAGGTAGTTCATGGAGTTCTGGACGCCGTTGACGATCCCTCGCTCCACCTCGGCAACGTTCTCCTGGATGAGCTGGGTCACGGTCAAGTCGAAAGACCAAAGACCTGAGAGAGAGAGAGAGCGGAGGAAACCGAGTCAGCTGATGGCTGTCACGTGAACACGAATGATGATTGGCCTCAAAGGTTGACTTTACAGCTCGTGTCACACCGACAGCTGACTACTGTTGCTCGTTTTCCGTTAACTTGGTGACCCAGTAAATCTAGTAAAACACCTCGACTACGCATGAAGATTCTTCGGACCGGATATAAATGTTTCTATAGTAACGACTCACTCATGGGGATGTGTACGATGGGCACTGCACAAAAATGTTCTTAAAGTAAGGAGGGGACGTTTATATCTCTGGTGTCGGTGCTTTGTGACAGCGGTGAAACTATCTTTTCAAGGGAGTTTATGTTTTTGGCAGGGGTCCAGACCTGACGAGCTGCATTTGTTTTTGTGTTTAGGGGGAAAATTATTAATCAAAGGTTTTCAAAGCACACGCATTCTGCTTTTTAATACAGCATACTTCTAGTGTGTCTCACGTGTCATGTAACCGTGTTCTTTTAATGATGCATTGTGGTTTTTATCTAATTTTTATCTAAAATGAGCTAAAATCATCATGTTTACATCACTAATAGTGATGTTGACTAATGTGTCCTTAAATAAAAATAGCGAGAACAGAAAAGAGAATTCAAAATCACGAGAAAAAATAATTTTTCTCTCCTTCTTCCGACCGGAATAAATATTTGAATGAACTGAATCTTCATCTTATCCATCCTTTCGCACTAGTGTTTGGGGGGGGGGGGGGGCAGCTTGTGAGTTTGATTTAAATGAAACACGTCTACGTACCCACTCTAGCAGCAATAACTCCAGTGAAGAGAAGACTGACGGACAGATAGGACTCGACATACGGGACTTCCTCGGCCTGCATGGTGGAGATGTTGAGCGCCGCCTGGGCTTCGGTGGTGATCCTGCTGGCCATGGTGGGAGCCTCGAGCAGAGGCATGTTGTCCCCCAGAAGATGGCTTATCATGCTCTGGAAGGGAGAGATGCTCAGGTCGAAGGGGCTTCCGGGGACGAAGACGGACACGACACAGAGCAAGAGGCAGGACAGCTGAGCCACGCCGGCGAAGAAACCGGTGCGGACGAGGCCGCACTTCTTGCGCACCCACGTGAAGGCCACGGTGCCGCAGATGCCCGACACGGCCGAGGCTCCCATGAGCATGCTGAGGATGGAGCCGTTCAGGCCCTGCGTGTAGGCGTAACCTGTGGTGATGCAATCGAAGCCCAGGACGGTCATGTACAGGAAGGCTAGCGACATGCCAGCGAAGAAGATGGACTGGTTGTAGTAGGCGACCCAGCCGTCACGGAAAGTGCGCAGGGGTTCAGACATCTGATAACAGCAGCTCTGCTTCTCCTCTGCATCCGACTTCACCGCAGCACTCTCGTTCATCAGCTGTGAACCTTCAGCCAGGCCTTCGCTGTTCTCCAGTTCTGACAGGAAGTCACAAGAGACAGTGTATGAAATCATAAAATAAAATAAAAACTTCGTGAAACCGTCCCTCTCCTATAAAATTCTCACCTCTTTGGACGTTCAGCTGCTTCATCTCTTGGTTGCCGAAGTCCTTCTGTCCTGCCTTGATGGTCAGCGCTGGCGTTTTCTGGTACACCTTCCACAGGATGAAGTACTCCAGACACATAGAGCAGAGGTTCCAACTCGAGATGAAACCACAGCCCATGAAATGGGAACCGAACGCCATGATCTGTCCCACCAGCATCGGGGCCAAGATGTTGGTCAGCTGGTCGATGATTCTCACCGTGGCGTTCATGTCTAGAACAGAGAGTGAAACAGAAAAAGAGACTATTTCTCACCCGTTGCTTAAAGAAGCAAGTGGAGAAAATGGAGTCTAAACTTCCGATCAAGAGTTGAGTCCTGTAACAGGAAATATAAACTCCAATGATAAGTTATTATATAACTTTTTATAACCCTCATTTCCTCCGGTGAATGAAATTTCCGAAATATTAATTCTGCGTTTCCTTTTATTTCATCCGCCGTCTGCGTGACCCTGTTAGAACGCAGCCATAAATCCCGGCGGATCAGCAGGTTTATGGCGCTCAAAGAAAGCAATTAACATACCGCAGGTGAACTTGGAGATGTAATTACCCTGACATTTTATAAAGCCATAAGCAGTTTGACAGTGGCCGATGATGGCGATCAGATTACTTTCTGGGTTTGAAGTCCGTTTTTCAAAAAAAACAGGGGACGCTGGGAGCTGTTATAACGCTTAGTAAGAACTAACGTGTTGCGGATGTTCCACAACATTACACGTAACTACAAACGTATCTTGCGTCCCCTTCTTCCATAAATGAAAAGTTCGAACACAATTTGTCACTCAATACTAAAACGGGTGTTGTGTAGCATCCATGTGTCGAGAATACGTGTTGATGTCTGACCTGCCAGGCTGCTGCGGTCATCTCCAGCCACCACCACCACCCAGTCCCTCTGAATGGTGATGGACATGGCAGTGCTGGCCAGGTTCGCAATATTAGCGATGCTGATAACCATAATGTAGCAAAACGTCTGGAAAACAACGACGGCAAAAGTGTGACACATCTGTGCACGTCGACAGCAGCCAACACATTGAACATTATTTATTTTATTTTCTTTTTAAATACTGCCAAATTTATGAAGAACACATCACACTGCAGTTTGATAAAGCAACACACTGTACATTTCTCACCTTGGTATACACACTCATTTACCATTTTACAGGTCCTGCTAACATATCGCTCACTTTGTAGGTGTACAGTTACACACTGGAGTCCATCTGTTGCTCTGTACAAAGTATTGGCACCTCTTTACCCCATCCGTTAACGGAGCATGACCACCACTGAGTCAGATACTGTGTTGTTAAACACCACTGCACACGTGAGGAATATCTAAACGAATAGCCTGAGTAATGTGGGGGGTTGTCACGTGACCAGATACACTAATCCTGCACAGACAGTGAGACACCTTTTAAGTTAAAATTTGACTTTGTCTGCTCTAAAGATCATTAATAATTTTAATAACAATAATAATAATAACAACACCGTGGTTAAAAAGTGGATAAATGCCTACATTCAGGCACAGACCAGAAAAACAGCCTCGTTTATCTAAAAGGACAGGCGCTATCTATGGTATGTTGACCCTTCACAGCCCGGTTTACAGTCAGAAACAAGTCTGTTTTTTTTTTTTTTTTTTAGCTGTGTTGTCAGGTTACAGTGGTGTAATACAGGGGCGTGTGCTAATACCAGCTCTAAAACACGCCTCTTTTGCACACGTCGAGGCACCTGTTTTCTGCTGACAGCTCAGTGACGAGCCCCTCCCCAACCTCAACTTTAACCCCGTTCAACTCTCAGAACATTCCTCACACACACAAAGACACACACACACATCACCGTCATTACAGCAGTTATGCTTTTATAAGTATATCTAATTAACAAGCAAATAATATAAAGGGGTTAAAAAAGTGCTGGACACAACACTAGCAGGTCCTTTATGTAAAGATACGGTGTCAGTGACCCAGAATCCCTTGTGTTCCCTTATCGTTTCCAGGTGAAAGAGAGCTGCTACTTGCCCTTTAACCTATAAATTGACTTTCTTTAAGCACTCATTTTAACTACGGTGTAGTTTAAAAGGAAGGAGTTTCTGAACCTTGCATTTAACTGTGTCCTGAAAAGCATAAATATAAAACACAAAGTACTACAGATTACAAATACACAAGAATCCCGAGTCCGGACAATTTTAACAGCATAACATCGAATTTTGGCGATGCTTTGACGTTAACAAATCATATGAACTTTAGGTTTAATAAACCATCAGTAACCAAGTAACAAAGTGAGTCTCAACACAAATTATTCATCAATTTACTGAGGTTTGTTTAAGTGTGAACTGTATTCACCGAAAGATTCACATAAATGCACCAAAATTTTATTATACTCAGTATTAAGTACAAAACTGTTGCTAAAAACTGCTCAAACCCTGACAACTGTAGTTAATCAATTAAAACACTGAAAACTGTCAGAATTTGTAGCTAAAAAAAATAAATAAAAACTACCAAAACCTCAAAAACTGGAGCTAAAAAACTAGTAAAAATCCCAGAAAACTAACTAAAAAACTACTAAATCCCAGAAAACTGTACAAACCTTGAATTCTAACCAAAGAGAGATCTTACTACAGTTTTTAAAATCATGCATATCAGGTGTATGGAGAGAACTACAGTATTAAACCTACTACTACCTACTAACACTTTAAACCAGAAGTCATCGAAAACTCACCAGCAGCCATCCGTTATAGAGGTGTGTGAGTGGTTCTTTAAAGTGGAACACCAGCATCAGCAGGACACCACACACGATCACTGAACAGTTCTGGACGAGCAGGGACGTCTGGGCCACTGACAACAAACACAAATCAACAGCTTAAAACCTTAAGAGTCTGTAACTATATTAGATATATGCTTATACCTAGATTATCTCCTGCTTATTATTCCCGAGCCAGAATATTATTCCACATGCACCTCGAACAGTAAACAAGAGGAACTTTTACCTCTGAGTCGAGGGTTTTTGTCCACCCAGTCCCCAATGATGGCCCCAAGCAGCAGCACGGATCCCGCCATCACTAGGCCGTACACAGCGGTCAGGAGCAGACTGTTTCCGTACAGCTCGACCAGAAACACAGCCACAGCAAAGTTCCACATGCGGTCCCCCTGCGAGATGTAATGTACGTGCATGTCAAATCATGGGGGTGCCGATACTTTTACATCTCCATTATTAATAACCGTATCAAATTTATTTACATTCACCCTCCCCCCCTAATTGTTTAATTTTCCCCGTCTTTCACGTCAGGAAATACTCACGTTCCTAATTAATTCATTAAATAATACTATATTAATAATAAAATGCTCCACTAATTTGTTGGCACGCTGCCAATGAAAGAATATTACGGTAGAAAACAATCACTATGAGTTCTTCGATATAATTAATACCAGGCCGCATAAAAATACAAAAGTATTCCTCACAATAACTTAACACCTCAGAAATACTTTTATATCAACCAACACACACACACACACACACACACACACACACACACACACACACACACACACACACACACACACACACAAAGTTCGGTGACATTTGATAATGATGTCCATACTGTTTATAAATAAAATCAATCATTTATTTATTTTTTTTAAATAACGCATTCTTTTTGTATATGAATATAATAAATGATGAAAAACCAATCCTAACCAGGCAGGTACGCTTTTTGCGTGTACATACACAGAGAAGATAAATATCTGCAAATGTAAAACACGCATACTTCATGTCCTATAGGCATCCTATATTCATGCATAATTAACATGTCATTAGCATATTATATACATGCGTAATGAATGTGTAATTCGCATACGTTCGGTTATTTATAGATAAAATGACCATAAACTCACCCAGGTTGATAAAGCATGTCCGACATAGATAAGAAACTTCGCAGATGTGAAAAAGTCTCGCATGGAATCTGGAAAGAAAGGAAAAATGACACTAATTTAAATCAATGAAAAAGGGACAGAGAAAGCCCAGCATACACAAGCACTTGTTATTGACTTTGATGTTGGTTGTGTCTGATCTAAAATAACTTACCACAGCAGCCCTTTTTAGATGTCGAGCCTTCCATTTCGACTGCACTTTATAGTTTTGTTTTTGTGCAATAAAAGAAATATAATATGGAGCTGTATATTCCTTCGGAGCGGTTGTCAATTCCCAGTCAAACATACAACATGGAACGTTAATCTCTTGCAAAAAAATAAACCCCGAAAAAAGCACGGCTATTTCTCCTCTCTCCTCTCCTCTCCAAACTTAGCTATCACTGTAGCTGAAGTCGGAAAGAAATAAAAACCTCTTCTTCGAGGTTTTATTGCCTAAAAACAGGCGAATTAAAGAATTCCCGATACAGCACCTCGGAAAGCTTTTCACTCTGACGCGCGCCGCCGACGCGCTTTATGAACGCGCACAGCGCTCGGGCTGGACACGTGACGCAACGTCAGCCAATCAGGTCGCGCGCTCTGCAGTGTGCTTTGTTTACCAGTTATTCGAGGGGGGTTGTAAAAAAAGAAGAAAAAAAACACGCTCTGTCATTGTCTGGTTTCCTACGACTATGCTCATTTTTCTGCACAAAAATTTGATTTGCGAACACTCTAAACGCTTTGTAGGTGTTCATATTAGAGATAAAGAGGCTCTGTGAATGCAAGAATTATTGGCACCCTTCACGAAATGAATAAAAATCCATTTCACGTCCAAGAGGTCATTTTTCCAAACTAAACACTATGGACGCTATTTGAATATTAATTTTCTTTACTGTTAGAGACTTCTACAGAATTTCCTGTTGTGTTTAATTCATGTATACACACGGCGATGAAGGACAACGTTTACATGTCTGCATTTATTTCAAATATTATTTTGTCACCATTGAAATCGGTGCAAAATTGTACGTTTAAATTCCAAAGGAAGGAAGCTATTGAAGAAAAATAATCTCTTTCGGACATTTGACCTTGCTGTGACCTTGACCCTGTTTGAATCGCTTCTGATATCGAATCCATTCATCTGCTGGCTGCGATGACGATCGCATATAAACCCGACAAACATTCGACCCCTCGTTCTTGAGATATCGCGTTAAAGAGAATCTCAGACAGATGCCCGGACGACCCAGAAACATGACGTAAAACATAAAAAGTCGAGATTTTCTAAGGTTCTACTGATTTCCTTCGTACTTCTGGGTATGTCGGTAAACGCCAATCAGACGTAAAAGGCCAAACCTGTTCACGGTCACAAAACTCCGCGAAAGGCAGAGGTCACAGAGAGCTGAAAACAACAAAATGGTGATTAAACTGGTGAAAGAGCGCCTCCTATGTGCACTAAATCGTCCAGTAATGCAGCTCAGCCACTACAGCGTACGGCGACTACTACAGTTAATGCGTCCTCCTTTCATAGGGTGTCATTACATGAGTCCTAACTCAACAGCTAGTTTGTATTTGTGTTCAGTTATGGATTTGCTTTGGCACTGCTTACTTTGTGGGTGTGTAATTGAAACAAATAAGTGATTTAAACTTGACAGTGTACTTCTTATATAAAATCACAGTCACTCTTTGACAATTATACTTCAACGAGTCTCCTTACACCTAGGATAAAATAGTTTTCCTGACTAACCTGAATTTACCCCACTTCTTAAAAGATCCTTGTGAACGATTTACGAATAAGTCTGTTCATATCACCTGTTATTAATGACCATTGTGTATCATGCTAATTTTATACAATCAGTATTATATATATATATACTCTTTCAAAGGTTGTCACAAGGTTTATTGTACTTATTTAAAAAAAAAAAAAGACTAGTGTGATAGATATATAAATATAATAGCCATGATTACCTGTCTCAATAAAGAACTTTAGCAGATCTGCTGGAACAGGGTCAGTGATCACCGTATTCTAGTAATAAAGGGTAACTGAAACTGTACACCAAAATACTGTGATTAAAAAAAAAAACATGCCTTGTGTTTCTGTTTGTTTTGATGCGATTACTCAGAAATGCATCGTTGCTCACCGTACCGTATTCAGTGAGATCATTGTTTCTCAACCTCAGACCTGGGCAACCGCAGGAATGTGCATTATATTCTAATGACATAAGCCAGTACTTTAAGGTCCTGTATCCTTCTGACATAGTTCAAAGAATGAATAAAATCCCTCTGTCTTTTCACATAAAGCCACAGAAAATGGAATTGAATTACGTCTAGGTGCGCTCTAAGTTCATACAGTTCATTTAGAACAGCTTGCACTGAGCAAAAAGTGTATAAGAAATATAAAACAATGAAGCGATATAATAACACATAAGAGAAAAAAAACAGGAACATAAAGCAAAAGTAATAAATAAGTTGGTTAAAAGTGGCAGAGGTTTTGAGAATGGAGCCTAGAATTGTGTAAAACACTTCTGCAGGGATGGAAATAGCACAGATAAAACAAAGACTTTCGTACATACGGAGTATCGTAACAACTTTATTATTTTTAAAGTGGAAGTGGAGAGTCAGTATTAAACTGACGTAAAAATGTTTTTTAAAAAAAAGTGTCCATATTAATGGTACCAGGTTACAATTTTAGTGTGAATATGTCAGCCTTAAGGTCATCTATAAGCTAGTGTGCTCCAAAACAATGACAAAATTCACATTTAGACGACACACACATGAGTTGTAACTCATTGTCAGACTTCTGGCTGCTGTTTCAAAGATGGCATTCATTCTTCAGAAAACATGCACGTTTGTAGAGTAGTTATATGATCTCTGAAATCATCAGGATTTTCAAACTCCTGCACGAGGATGGATTGCCGAGTCGTGCAATCTGTTAGGAAATTCATAACTGGAATCCTGGCACGACTTTCCCTACTAGGTGTTTACAGAGTGTGTCCTTTCCCCTCGTTTTACCAGCAAGTCTTTCCACTTGGCTCTCGTGATCGGTTTGCTCATCGTCGCTTCCATGTTCGCGCACAGAAATCAGTGTGTCGTACAGATCTTTTCATTTCTCTTTGGTCTTTAAAACAACTTCTCTGTTCATGGGCACACACATGGCTAGCCACGGCAGAA
Organism: Prietella phreatophila; assembly: GCA_025728095.1. NCBI lineage: Eukaryota > Metazoa > Chordata > Actinopteri > Siluriformes > Ictaluridae > Prietella > Prietella phreatophila. Next base: position 1,860,194 of record JAOUWY010000075.1, read on the forward strand.
ATTTTTGGATCTGAGACAGCCATTTCTACATATTTTGGCTCAGACCCGTTCCTCTCATTAGATCACTGAATGTTTTTTACTAGCAGCAACAACAACCAAAATCCCTGAAATTCCTGCAGCATGCCTTTTTAATAGCTTAATATAAAACACATCGAACGTGAAACAGTACCTATCGGTGAAATTTCCCTGAGTCTTTTCCTCTTTTGTCCAGCTGAATTGCTGTAGTTGTACTTGGTGTAGCCTCACTTCTTTAAAATCGTGTACCCTGACTAAGCACGGCCACGAAAATCCAAACGCTTCCTTGTTCCGTAGCTTAGTCATGTTCTATGATTAATAGAGGTTTAATACAGAGTACTGTCCTCGAATACTGAAATCTGATTGGTCAGAAGGCGTCGATTAATATTCGACAACTACGGCTGTGACAGTAGTGCAGCTGCAAATCACAGGTTTATATTTGTTTCTATAGTAACCGCTCATTCACTGGGACTTGTACGCCCACATCTGTAATCGTACGTACAGTGGCGTTGTCTATAAGGAGACGTTTATTGAACATTTAATGGAAAGAGCCTCCAGCGTCACTGCTTCGTCACAGTCAGGGGTAAAGCTGTAACTTAAAGTTTTCCCGACATCTTCAGGACAGAGGAGTTTCCGCTTCTCCTTTTCTTGTGCTTTTTCTTGATAACGTGAAAAACTGTGCTTTTTCTGTCTTAATAGCTTAATAACGAGCGAGAGAGAGAGAGAGAGAGAGAGAGAGAGAGAGAGAGAGAGAGAGACGGAGTATAATGAGAGGCCGGTGAGGGAACGACTCTTTATAGCTTCTGTGACGTAAATAAGAAAAGGAAGAAACTTCTGTCATGAAAATGAAACATGAATATAAACGGACGAAATGAACGAAGTGTCGTTCATTAATAAATTATAATAAATAGTAATCAGGATCAAAATGCTGCTATATAAGAAGAACTAATAAAACTCTTCCAGACATGCCGTTAAGTGTCAAGAAACGAACGAAAATATACAGTGAGGAAAAAGAAAAACGCTCTGAAACCGAACACGTTGAACTCGAGGGCAAAAATTTAACGCGGTCTTCAAACAACAACTTCCTTTATGCTAATTGTAGTTTATGAACACGGTGCCAGAGTTTTCATTTATGCTTTCAAACTTTTCGTTTACGCTCCGCAAGTATACATATGCCATTCTGGCACAAACCTCTGGTGTTACTCTCATTGGCTAGTAAGATTTGGATCGACAGCTCGAGTGTCCAGTTGAAATAGTCGTATAAGACTACCCAAAGCTCAAACGTTAATTACGAACGAATATACTGACTCAGTAAGTCAGTAAGTTCCACTACAAAGTACAAGCACTCTAACTATACAGAGAACAGAATGCTCTCCAAAAATCACACCACCGAACTCTCTAGTTCCAGGTCAGGGAGCTGTCTATCCAAATCCAATGAGTGTAAATCGCTGTTAAGTCCCGCCCACACCAGAGGTTTGCGCCAGAATGGCGAACGTAAACTTGCGGAGCGTAAAAGTTTGAAAGCGTAAACTGTTAACAAAGAACGATTTATTAATATTTTGATAACAAAAGATTCAGACTCTTTTTTTTCTTTTTTTTCTCGTCGCATATTTTTGTTCGCTTCTTCAAAAGTTACGCTCAATATGTTTGGTGCAGATTTCAGAGTGGTAACTGTAACCCTGTGTCATTGATTGTTTTCCTATAACAGCACACTGTATTACTTTTTTAGTATTGTCATCCCCATTAGGGAGAGTAATGCAGTTTTCCAATTACTGAAATACTGACAGCGGTTTATTCAAAATAATATGTTGCTGTGAGGATGCTGTAAGCCTGAGGGTGAAACATGGGGGAGGTCTTATCCTGTGGTTAGTGGTTTAGTGAAATTACCTTTTGCAATACTGTCCAACAAAGAGAAATGACTGCGCTGGTGTGTCTCGTTGTCTCTAGCGGTCATGGATATTTGTTGTTTTTCCTTTACAAACAATGACACCTTTGGCTGTGGTTTTAAATAAAAAAAAACAACAAAAAAACGGTGGCCACATTTGGTGCTCACAAAACTAAAAATACACCTGAAATCTGAAAAATAAAAAACAAATTACTCAGGCGGATGACTGTGCTGTTGTTCTCCAACAGGAGGCCTTGTTTTAGTGGCTAGTCTTAAGGTCTAGGTGTCTTGGTTGATCGTGTGGTATTATTAGATATTAGTGACTTGCTTTATATTTTCATTTAATGGAACGAATATGATTGCTCAAAGATTGCTCATTTTAAACATGAGCAATCTAGTATAACGTGTCCTCTTCACTTTTTTTTTCAATGTGTATTCATACTTTCAATTCTGTTCTTCTTTTGACTGAAGCGATCTCTTGAACGTGGATGAGATCCAACAACACAGAGACGTTACACGTGTGTGTAACGGAGAAATCGACACTTCATGTGCCACTCTGTCCACGACTGAGGCCAAACAAACTGGTGTGTTTGTGACATTAGAAGGTTCACTTGAGCAAACACAGCCCATGTGGTCAACCACTAAGCCCTTTAAAGAAGCATTGAGATCAACAGGACTACAGTGCACAGTATAACCCGAGCAAAATCGAGCGCACCACACAGACAAACACCGTGAATCAGTATACGAGTTACTTATGAATGTGGAATACTGCAAAATAGTGGATTGGGAAAGAACTAGAATTAAAACTCAATGCTGGTCTGGATCTGTGCAAACAAATACGTATCCAGCACTTGCATTTAGGTGCTCATCTTATGACCCACTGATTGTGTGTCACTTTAATGATGTGCGATTAAATGAAATCCAAACATGATCTCTAATTCAGAATCTGGCATCTGTAGTAATGCTTCCAGAATTTTCTTGTTTGGGGAATAAATAGCTAAATCGTGTAAGTATTCGAGTGCACAGAATAATATGTTACTAAATGTGTCTAAATGGTCGTTGTTCAAAATCCGCTTTGTCTCGATATTTCGATAATGTCAATTTCAAGCTGCAAATATCAAAACATTAATGCTTAATATCTCAAAAAAGGTCTCTTTAACCAGATAAACCCTTATAAATCCAAGCGATAATATGAAACTTGTTTTTTTCCACTGGTTAAAGCTGTGAGACAGTGGTTGCTAGGCAACCCTGTAATGACTGAGGCCCTATAATGACACTGCAGTGACTGCCATTCTGGCCTTTACAATGCAAGGCCACGATGACAGTGGACAAATACAGGAAAAAGCATCAGGAATGTGAACATTTTCCTCAGATATTTGGTGAGCCATTTATTAATTTATTTCATGATCTTCATTAACCACAAAACAGGAAAAAAGATGATTTAATAAGTTAAATCAATGTTGAATTGTAGTTAACCAAAACCCTGCAGTACCAAGAGTGACCACTAGTGCCAGCTGTAAACAGCTCACTCCTTACACACCTGAAACTAAGTTTATTAATGTACTGTACATAATATTAATGCAGCAGTTGCTTCGAAATAGGATCATGTGTTCACCGTGTTTCTAATGAAAATGTTGACATTCTTGATGTCTCGTTTCCATAAGCAATGTCCTTACATTCTGTATAAAAGACTCAGCAGCGATGTGCTAGGTAGCTAAAGCGGTGCTCACAGTTTACTCGCAATTTTCACAATTCATGTACAGCGGCTATAAACAATCATTCCTGGACCAGTCTCCCTCTTGAAGTTGACAAGACAAAAAAATAAAATAAAAAATACAGCTTGCAATATTACAGAGAAACCACATAGTGTCAACTCCTACGTCCTGAAGATTTGTCAGTTTTATCTCACTTTGTTTACCTGACTGTTACAAAGCACTGACACTGGAGACTACCTCCACAAATGATAACCACCTACTTCCAGAACACTACCAACAGTCATACCTTTTCTTTGCTAAATTACAGGGTTTAAATTGATTTATTTATTCATTTGTTTGTTTATCTTAAGCCTTAGCTTATGTGGAGCATCCGCTGTACAAGTCCCTGTGTATGATAGAGGTGATAATTAATTAGAACGAGTGAACTATACAGCGGTGCTTGAAAGTTTGTAAACCCTTTAGAATTTTTTAGATTTGTGCATAAGTAAATCAGAAAATCATCAGACTTTCACACAAGTCTTAAAAGTGAACCCAGTTAAACAAAGGAGACGAAAAGATCACACTTGGTCGTTTATTTATTGAGGGAAATGAATCCAATATTACATACATGAGTGGCAAGAGTATTCATCTAAATAAATAAATAAACAACACCACAGAAGAATAAGGTATCACCCAGTGTTAAGGTTGACTCATCTAGCTAGAACACTGTTACTAAAATAGGGCATATAGTAAAATGATCTTATTTATTTATTCAACATACAATTTCAATTTCAGTGTGGACCATCAAGAATATTAAGACTAAATATTAAGGTAAATCATTTAAAAACGTCTCAGGACAACTCAAATTAATTAAACTTGGCGTCGATCGGAAGAAACGACAATACTGAATCACAACTCATGAACTCGAATCGAACCGATTCTTCTTAACAAATCACTTGATTCATTTGAATGAATTCAATTCAATTCAATACTAGCAGTTAGAATGTAGAGACTATTGGGCTCTAATAGTGTATAATTTACTTTGATATATTAACGTTATAGCCAAAAAAAAACCCAACATGCGCTAAGAGATTAGCATAGTTGTTAGCATGTTACGATAAAAAATGCTTTCTACATAGAGTGACGCAAGGATGCCGTAATTTAGTATGCCAAAACCCGGAAACGATTTAGCATTTTAGCTCTTCCGGTTCCATCGTCCGGAAGTTTTTTTTTTAATGGACTTTTGATTAAAACCCTGAAATAATGTCTGTGAACACAAGCTCAAAATATTTCCAGGTATAATTCTATATTATGGAAAATGTTTTTAAATCATGTTTGGGAACGTTCTCGGAAGCTCGGTGATGGTGACGTTGAAGTCGAGCGACCGTGGTGTAGTTCATTTATCGCCTATGGTTAGAGCCTTATTTCTGGGGATTGTATTTCGGCTTCAAACTTCATAAAAGTCGTGTTCATTTGTGAACATTTATCTTGATGGACAAGACGTGTATCGTAAGTATCGTAAACTTGCGATCATCCAAACGCCTGTGGTAAAACTTCATTGCAGGTCTTGTCGGAGGAACTAGTCTGATGCTAACTTCCGGGTTCCGGTACAATATGACGTCATCCCCGCGCCACCCTACTGGGCGAGTATACAAAACATAAACGTACCAATCAGAAGACGGGTAACATGTTCAATATCCAATCAGCGGCTTCGTGCTTGGCCAATCGTAGAGCAGGAGGCGGGATTTGTCGGAATACGGTTAGGGGGTGTAAAAGAAATGATTACTAACGCCGGTTGTTAAGACTTCCGCTTATACATTTCCGGCAATGTTTTTCCTAAACATTTCTTTTTTCTATTGACATAAAAATGTCTACTAATCTTGTTCACGAAGAGCGCGTTACCAAAGAAGAGCTAAACCAGCAGGTTAGTGGAATATGAAAAACGTTTCTAAATGTCCTGTTTATTAGCACATGTTTACACTTCCATGGTTTTTATAGATCAAGGAACAGAAGGTTGTGATTGATGAACTGTCCAATCTGAAGAAAAACAGGGTAAGGGTCGACTTTTCCATGCTTCCCCACACTCATACCTTTGAATAAATGTGAACAGGGATTAAGATTTAATCTGGATGAAAAGAAAGTTTATGCAAAGTGTATACATTTACACCACATGTTAAGTCTGGTTTAGAAGGTTTAACTTGAAACTTAATCCTGTTTGAGTTTTTTAAATCGACAGCAAACTTAGATTTCCTTTAATCCCATTGCTCTAACCTCCGGATTTAAATTGTAGTCCGTGATTCATTTAAATCTGGCACACGATGTAGATGACATTTTCCTAAATTACAGGCAAATGAAAGTTATACAAGTTTCCACTCAAAATAGAGGGGAAAAAGTACAAAGAGCGATTAATGAATCGTAAATATAATCCATCACGGACTGTGTGTCCGAAACATGATACCCACAAACGCCAAGGTGCATTATGGATGTTCTCGGCCTATTAGGGCAACTGATTACACTCGAAGTGAAGTGATTAGCGAATAGGGTCGAGTGAGGGTTTATTCGTGGGCAGGGAGTCTGGTTGAGCGAGTGTCTCCCAAAAATAAGTTCTCACTACGTGGTCTTAGACTTTAAGTGTTAAAGTTTATTTTCTCCTTTCTCTCTGACAGAAAGTCTTCGTCCAGCAGCCGAATAGCAACATCTTCTTCCTCGCCGATAAAGGAGAGATGCTGAGCACCTGCAAGAGTGAGACTTCCCCCCCCCTCATCCTGTTTTCATATCACGCTGTTTGTTGAGCTTAGCTGAATAAAATTGTTCTTCCGTACAGAGGATCTGGACAAAATGAAGAAAGAGTACCAGGACATGTAGAGTCTGGGCGAGTGTGTGTGTGTGTGTGTGTGGAAAATGTGTGGAATCTGCTGCGTGGTGAGTTTGACCTCGTCTCAGTGTGCGCTTCACGATCGTGTCTACGAAAGGCTGCGTCGTCGGGGACCCGATCGCAGCCAGGACGTCACGAAAAGGTCCTCGGATCCAGACTACAGTTGCCTTTTCTCCGCTCACGTCCTCCACATGAGAGGAAGTCTGACTCCACAGCCTCTGGAAGACGACGACGGGAATCTCCTCCTCTGGAACGGGGAGGTGTTCGGTGGTTTGGCGGTGGAACCTGAGGAAAACGATACCAAAGTTATTCTCGATCAGTTGTCAGCATGCGGGAGTCCGTCGGATGTGTCGTCCGTCCTGAGTCGGGTGAAGGGTCCGTGGGCGATTATCTATTACCAGAAAGAGGAACATTGTGTCTGGTTTGGGAGGGATTTCTTTGGGAGAAGAAGCTTGCTTTGGAGCTGGGGGTCGGACGAGAGTTCCTTCACACTGACGTCTGTGTCTCGTCGCTCGCCCGATCTCGGTTCCTCAAACTGTTTAGAAGTACCAGCGGTTGGTGTTTACAGACTAGACTTGATGAGCTGGTCACAGCGGGAAAGTCTGAGAGTTGAGGTTTATTCATGGGGTCACCTTGATTCTCACTTCACCTGGGAAGGTCTTCCCCGTTCCGTCTCCTTCGTCTTAAACGATTCTGGAGTGTTCCTGCCGTCCCCGGTTCTGCCGATGAACATGAACGCGATGGACGTGGAACCAAACTCTCGTAATTCCGGTCGAACATCACTGGATGATCTTAGGGAGCTTCTGAGAAGCACTGGGAAGCGAGAAATGGCTTGCCGTCTCGTAGACGTCCTCGGCGAGGCTGTACACAGGAGGGTGCAGCACCTTCCCCATACGTCAGACCCAGATCAAGCGCAAGTCGCCATACTTTTTTCCGGAGGAATCGATTCCATGATCCTGGCTGTTCTTGCCGATCGCTACGTACCTCCGGACCGACCCATCGACCTCCTGAACGTGGCTTTTAAACTCCAGGAATCGAAGACGAAGCAGGGGTCGGGGAAGAAAGGACGACACGATCAAAAAGAGCACACGATTCAACCCAGGTTCGACGTTCCGGACAGAATAACCGGACGGGACGGTCTACGGGAACTTACAACGCTCAGTCCTTCGCGGAAATGGAACTTTGTGGAGATCAACGTTACTCAAGAGGAGCTTCGGGAAATGCGAGGGAAGGACATCTGCCACCTGGTGTATCCTGTAGACACCGTTCTGGACGACAGTATCGGGTGTGCCCTGTGGTTCGCAGCCAGAGGAACCGGATTCGTATCGGAGGGAACGCGAGAGAGGTGGCACAGCTCGACGGCAAAGGTAGGAAACTTTCCACCAGCGCATGCTCTTTGTAGGTCACTTAACAAATATAAGATGATGTACACGGGATTTATGAGCCGATGGTGGGAGTATAATACGGAACGGGAAGTAATTAACATAGGTATTGTTCATTTGGTGGCTCTATTGCTACAGGAGTATTCTACTAACATTCGCGACGGCTCGGCTACGAAGGTCCGGGTCAGCGACTAACGTTACAAAACCTTTGTGTGATTAGTTTATGGCTATAAATCGGTCCGTACAGGATTGTGCAGATTTTTTTTTTTTTGCGATTTAGTTTTTGTTTTCCGATTTGTTGTAATACGGGGCACTTTATTAAAGTCGTTCTGCGGATGATTCGACCTGTTGTAGGTTGTTCTGACGGGCATCGGGGCAGACGAGCAGCTAGCCGGTTACTCCAGACACCGGGTGCGGTTTAAAACCTCAGGTCTACAGGGATTGGTCGAGGAGCTGGCTATGGAGCTGGGCAGAATATCCTCCAGGAATCTCGGACGAGACGATCGGATCATCGCGGATCACGGTAAAGAGGCCAGGTAAATTTCCAACTCCAGCCATCCAGGGAAGTCTGAACGGACGTGTAACTTTCTTAACCACGTCGTCGCGGAGGGGCTTCCAAAGAACGTCTTAAGATTTGCCATTTAGTAACAAATGAGACACAGAAACGCTATAACCCGAATTCATAGTTATCGTTTATTATTGTTGTTTAGTTTTTTGTAGTTCAAAGTGACTTTACATAACAGACATCATACATGGTAAAGGTGTTCACAAACTCATTCCCGTGCTCAGATTTCCGTACTTGGACGAGGACGTGGTGAGCTTCCTGAGCACGCTGCCGGTTTGGGAGAAAGCAGACCTGTCTCTGCCCCGAGGACTCGGAGAAAAGCTGCTCCTGAGGCTGGCAGCCGTAGAGCTCGGACTCGGACCTTCCGCCGTACTGCCCAAGAGAGCCATGCAGTTCGGTTCTCGGATAGCCAAGCTGGAGAACCACCGCGAAAAGGCGTCGGAAAAGTGCACGAGACTGATCGCAAATTCGAGCACGAGTCCCGTGTGCAGCTGAAGAATCCGTGTTTGAATACTATATTAAATAAAGCTCTGGATTTTGAAGCTGTTCTCTGAAGTATCTGTTGCAATCTGTATAAGAGGCGAGGTTTCCAACGTCGAAACGTCCAGATATCTCGTGGACATACACCGGCCTCCTGAAACGAAACGAAACAAAAACATACGGCGTGACGTTTTTTATATATGTATATATATATATACGGCGTTTTAAGTCGAATAAAATGATTCATAATTGACGTGAATCACCTTGAGAGAAGCCACGACAGGAAGTTCCCCGGTGCATCTCTCTCCTCAAGTGGCCTGGTCTATAATGAAGAGGGTTGAAGTGTGCAATCAGGACAGTGTATTTATTTACTTATAGTGACGTTTTCTGTAAGACCAGGTTAAAACATTAGGAATCAGTTCTGATCCAGCTCCGACTCCTGTTCTTCCTGTAGTGAGGAACATCTCAATTTACAGCTTTAAACAACTCAAACATTTTTATATTAACAAAAAACAAACAAAAAAAAAGCAGTGTGGCGTTCATCTCCTCTTTAGTGATCAGATGTCTAATGAACAAATCGGCAGTGTTAACGTTTCTACGTTCTGAACTGAGAAACCTCCAGTACCTCCTTCTCCTTCAGGAAGACGTCCAGCAGAGGAAGCGTTGTTCTTGAGAACGAGTAAAAACAGGGACACTGAAAGAAACACGGCAGAATAAAAGTCCTCGGTGTGTTTTCTCCGAGCCATAGAGAGACGTGACCGGTATTACACGTGGTGTGGTGTGGTGTGTACGTACGGCGCTGCGTGAGTGCGTCTCGGTCGGAAGAGGCTTCTCCCTCATATGCCGCACTCGAGAGTCCGAATCCACCTCCAGGATGCCGTACTTTGAAGTTTCTGCAAACGTGAGCCGAGTCGAGTTTATTTACGAAGCACATTTTAAAGGCGACACCGGTTGTACCAAACATGAACATTCATCACAGTGAATAACGTGAAGAGGAGATGTCAAAATGGAGCTAAAGACCTCACGTGAAAAATTTGGAATCGACCTCGGAAAAAGCTCGATCCGCCTTGGTCATAGTACGACAGTGGGGGACGGGTAAAAGAAGTCGATTAGGTGATCAACGCTCTAGGAGGAGAGTAAAGGCGAAGGTGGTCAGCGATGTACTGTGGAGCAGAACCAGAAAGAGCGCTGTATACGTAAATGACCATTTTAAAATCAATTCTAAAGTCGCCGGCGAAGAGACACCAGAATAGGGGAAACGCAGTATGTTGCACAAGCTGCAGACGAGATGAGCCAGATTGAGGCTTGCCAACGTACAAAGAATACAAGAACGATGATGAAACTCCGCCAGACCAGGACAAAACGCAAAAGACGGCTCATTCGTACCATTATCGTACCGTTCAAAATAGCACGGGCTTTGCAGTTAGGCCAATGAGATTCTCAATTACGGAAAGTCCGTAATGCAAAAAGAATGGCTTCACGGGAGGTCGTTCCAAAGAGCGGTTTTAAAATAAACCCCAGGGAAACACGCGAGGGTTCGCTTGACCGGAAACGATTTAAAGTCGTGATGATGAAGTAGAGCCAGATATCAAAGCATAATGTTTACATGCATGTTTACAACTGGGCTTCAAGCTCCTCTGATCTGATTAAGCATGAGCTAAATCACGCTCACCCTCGTCCTCGCACTGGTATGAGAGCACCAAATTGCCGTCTTCGCTGCTCTTCTGCAACCCGGCGAAGCGCTCTGTGAACGTCCTGAGACTGAAGTCCTCTTTAAACAGCGTGTCGCTGGAGGAAAAACACATCACCCGAAACTGTATTAAGCAGCAATAATTCGATCTGTAATCATACCATGACAGTCAGGATGGCCTTTTTTTTAAAATGATAAGACTACAAAGCCATGTTTACGCTGCCGAAACACTACAATCCCAACGTATGTTTCGTTAAGTTTTAAGCATTTGGGTTTTTCCCCCATACGTATAAGTGACCATTTCATTTAAAAATACAGATATTATTTCTCCCTCTCTTTTTTTAACCACATCAACAAATCAGTGCTGGAATTCACTGCTTTCATTTAACTCCTCTGTAGCGATTCCCCCGACATTTTGTAAAAAAAAAAAATCCAAAAAAAAGAAACTCTTAGGAAGGTTCAGGAGAATTTGTAGGGGAAGTACAGGAAAACGTACCCTCCGATCACAATGACATCATCGTGCACTGCAAAGTGATTCACTGCCAGCTGAAGGCATGCGACTGCCCCGAGTCGCTCCTGCACAAAAAATGTAAAAAAATAGATAAATAACTTCGGAAAGTGGTCATAACGTGACGTGGCCATCGTGAAGCATAGAACTGGTGTATTAATAGGGCGAGATAGTCTGATGGCCATTAATCTGCCTAAAGTCTGATTTTTCACATCGGATGAGGAGTGTCTGGTTTTGGAGTCAGTCCTGGATTTGATTGGACCGCACCTCGTTATTTCTCGTCCCATCGTTAAGGACTTGAACACCGGGGAACTCTTGAGCCCAGAGCTGGAATGCTTCATGGTAAAGAGCATTGGTCTGTGGAGAAGAAGGTTTCATGATAATAGTAATAATATTAACAATATATCGGTCATAGTATCATAGTCCAGCATGATTAAAGTGTAGACTGCTTATCTATGCATACGATAATAATAGTGAGAGAAATAAATACACCACATCTTTTAATCATACAGGAACTGACAGTAGTGTCGTAAATATGACAAAACGATTAACACGAACGTCACGGTCCAGAGTTCCCACAGCGTACCATGTTAAAACATTACGCAATGTCTGATCTGGCTGTCACTAAACTGTCTGTCCGGAGCTCTCGCCTCCTCGTCAGATCTTGTAGATCTCGAACTACATGAGCCCAGTCTCCACGTCCTACAGCTGCACTGTATTCTGGGACAATTCCGAGTCCGGCTTTTGCACGATGATAAAATTGGAAAAACCGAGTCGAGTGAGAACGAAATCTCCCGCTCTTTTGTTTTTAGGAGCCGAACAGTGAAACCTGAGGGTTAAAATGTTTCTCGTATTAAACGCCACCATAACTGGCAAAAACGATATCCCCGTGACGTCAGACGGGACACGATTGCTGACTTCACACAGGGATCGCTACAAGACGTGACCATTAGCATACCTAATAATCTCGCTTTCTTTCTGTTCGAGCTACTCTCTGGACCTGCCTGATCCATCCTGATACCTTACTTCTGGTTGGAGTTCTCATCATTCGGAGACCGCTCGCTATTTAGCATGACAGCCCAAAGAGTCATGAGCTTATTGAGGATTGTAGCACATAAAAACCACGAAGAGTTTTTACCCTCAGGTTTCCATCAATGAAGAGTGGAAGTGAAGTTCAGACTTCATGTGAAAACTGTAAGGGATTTTCCCAGTTACACGATTTGACCGTGTATATGAGCACATTGACAGAGGGGATTTATTGAATGATTAATAATCGCACTATCCGCTTTGACCCAGACGATGACGGGTTCCCTTCGGAGTCTGGTTCCTCTCCAGGTTTCTTCCTCGTATCGTCGTTTTTACCTCAACACCGTCGACTCTGGGTTGTAAGTCAGGGAACAATTCATATGTCTAAACTCTATAACCTGAATTGATATATTTCTGTAAAGTTGCTCTGGCACCATGTTCATCGTTAAAAGCGCTGTACAAATAAAACTGAATTGAAATACAGGTCCAACCCAGAAATTCGAACCAGAATCACCAAACAAGTAAGAAACATCCCGATATAAACGTGTTTCAGAGTGGGGTTCTGCTTCTCGGCTGAGAAAGGAAACCTTGGAGAACACTCACCACCACAAACACTTGATCTACACAAGCAGACAGAGTGAGAGCTCTCAGCCAATGGGAGATGAGGGCGTATGCTCCAACCGGAAGTAGAGGTTTAGCAACACCCTTTAAATGCTCAAAGTGTCCAGTCTGGTCCTTCTCGATGTCCCTCTGCAGCCTCGTCCCATAACCTGCAGCCAAAATAACAGCTTTCATCGTCGACACTTTGTTATAACATCAACAATCTAAACGCTCTTTAAATAAACAATAAGGTCTAACGATCACAACTTCGTCGACCGGGTTTCCAAGTTCCACTTCCGCTTATGTCACGACGAGGTCATACGCAACTCTTTTTGTGCTGAAAAGCCGAGCAAGGGCGCCATCTTGTGGTTTCAAGATTTCATCTTGTGGTTTAGGCTGGAAATGTGGTGTATTTTGGACGCGTTTATTGAACTTAAAAGGCGAAAATATCATCAGAATCTGAGACTTTCATGAGCTTGGAGTCATTCAACTTTGCCTTCTTTGAGAAGTACGACTGGAGAGAAGTTCAGGAGCTGCTCAGTCTGTCTTTTACAACAGAGTGACAAAAGCAACTCTTTGTTGGACTTTTGTCATTTAAACAAACAAAAAAAATCATTCCACGAGGCTGCAGTATGTTGGAAGTCTTTAACAAGCCAGAGGAGAGAACACACTTTCTGGAACCCCAACACTGACACTAACCACCATGCCACAGATCAGTGTCTTAGTGTTTACGATTTCCACTTCCTTGAATTCTCGATCTCACTAAACGCGCTTAAAAGAATGATTCCATGTATTTAAGATATCATGGATATCGGCGGTATGGTGGTAATATTACTAATGCATTATTCATTAATTTCAACTTATTGCTGGACAAATAGTTGATCAGAAATACAAAATTGCCCAAATTTCCTCTTTCGAGTTGATCTGCTAGTCTTCTGCACATATGTGGGGAATGATACAATCTAAACAAGTAATTTTCTTTACATGTAATGGTGGAGGATGGGGGGAAAAATGACTGAATTGAGAGGACAAACTCTGAGCTAAATAACGAAAAGAAGGAAAAATACCGTTCCACTACACACGTTCATCAAGTCTGTCCCTCTGTGGGTTAAGAGTTAGCGTTCATTCCAAAAGGTGTGGGTTCTCTAGTGCCTTTTAGCCAAAAGGTTTAAGACTAAAAAGTGCAGTGTCCTCGTGAAGCGATTTATGACGACAAAAGTGGTTCGTGTTTGTGATTTTGTTTGTGCAGGTTCTAACCCTTCTTTAAGCAGGTTTAAGAACAAACTGTGCTGTTGTATTGTGAATTTTTTCATAAAGTCCACAAAACACAAACACAGGTACTGTTTCTCATCATCTGCTGTGTAGTCGTTAGCGTTAGTGTCAGTATCAGTGTTCCAGAAGGTGCATTTTTTCTTCTGCCTTTTGGCTCATTTACCAAGAATTGCGGCATCCTCGTGAAGTAATTCATGACGACAATCCAACACTCTTGTTAAGTATCTCTGTCTGTGGTATGGTGGTTAGTGTCAGTGTTGATGTTCTGGGAAAGTGTGTGTTCTCCTCTGGCTTGTTTAAGACTCTGAATATGCTGCAACCTCATGGAGTTTTTATTTATTTATTTTTTATATGACATCTGTTGGTTTAAGACTAAAAGTCGCTGCGTCTTCATGAAGTTATAACAACAGAAGTACGACACACTGGACCTGTTTTTGTCCCTCTGTGTTGTAGTGGATACAGTTTGAGTAGGTGTTGTGTGTCTTGTAGTCATGTTAGCTATAAGTTTCTGCATCCTGATATTTATGGCGACAAAAGTCAGACACACACTGTTCTCGTCTGTCCCTCTGTGGTGTAGTGGTTAGCATCTGCGTCTACTCTTTTCTATCTACACTACACACTCTAGGTTAGACGACTGAGTCTCATGGCTTCTCATATGCTGATGACACCGAGCTCTATTTGTCGTTTCAGCCTGATGATCCATCCGTCTCTGCATGCATCGCTGCTTGCCTGTCGGACATCTCGGTCTGGATTCGGTACACACATGCGAGTGTCCCTCTGTGGTGTAGTGGGGGAATGGATGAGGCAGGCAGCCAGGGGGTAGTGATGGATAGGGCAGCAAGGTGAGAAAGCAGACTAGGTGGAGGGGGACAAGAGGCAGGCAGAGTTTTAATAAATAAAACCACCCCAGAAAGGTAGGGAGAAGAGGCAGGCAGGCTTTTTCATAAAAAAAGAAGCCCATCCACTAAATTACCCTACCTTTATTTATTAAAATTCTGCCTGCTGCTTCTCCCCCTAGTCTGCCCTCTCCCAGTCTCCACCCTCGCCCTGCTAGTCTCCCCTCTCACCCTGCTAGTCTGCCCTGTCCCAGTCTCTTCCCTCACCCTGCTAGTCTCCCCTCTCACCCCCCTGTCATATATACTCCTATAAGTTACACACTCCTCCCATCCCATTAGCCCACCCTACACACCTCCCCATTAGCTGGTTGGGATTTGATCCAAGCAGCTTCTGAGCCACAGACATGGAGTCTCCGTGGAGTGGTTGCTCTTGAAGCCAGACTGCTTGGTGTCCAGGAGGTTGTTCTGTGTGAGAAAATTGGAGAGTTGATTAAAAATGGTTCTTTCAATAATTTTGGAAAGAAAAGGCAGGAGGGAAACAGGTCTGTAGTTGTCAACTGCAGCAGGGTTAAGTGATGTTTTTTTAAGCAGTGGGGTAACCCGGGCGTGCGTAAATGAGGTAGGGTATGTGCTAGTAGAGAGGGATGTGTTAAAGATGTGTGTGAGTCGAGTGACAAAATTAGGAATGCGTGGGAAACGGAGTTAGGAGTACAGATAAGTCAGGAGTGTTGGGAACATGCTATATGGAAGAGTTTTCGATATTTTTAATTTTGTTTTCCTTTGTTAGTATAAAAAGAAAAAAAATGTGAATGTTTGCTACTGTGTGTTGCTCAATTTTTTTTCTTCTCAATGGAATATTTGGGAAAGGGAGGGGGGAGAGAAGAGAAAAGGTGATGTTCAGCTGACATGTAAACGTGTTGAGCAGAAATGTTCAGCAGAAACGTTCAATAAAAATGAAACTGGAAAAAAAAGATGATGTGTGAGTGCAGGTAATAGTGTGGGAGAGATGGACTGAAGAAGGTGAGAAGGGATAGGGTCAAGAAGAGGTTGTGGGACGGCTAGAGAGGAGGAGTTTAGAGACATCAGTCTCTGAGAGGGGAGAGAAGGAAGTCAGTTGTGAGTTACATGGAGGAGGAGTCGGTCTATGCATGTCTGGGGTTGAGAACTGGTTCCTGATTGATGTAACCTTGTCAGAAAAGAAAGTGGCAAAGTCATCTGCAGTGAGAGAGGTAGGGGAAGGGGGAGGAGGGGAAAGAAGTTAGGAAAATATTTTGAAGAGAATGCGGGTGTTGGGAGCACTACCAATCTTATCTTGGAAGTATGTGGCTTTAGCAATGGAGATGCTATTTGAAAAAGAGGAGAGAAGTGTCTGGTAATTGGTTACGTCAATTGGGTTGTTTGATTTGCTCCGCTCCATTTCCTTTCAGATGCTGTTAGTTTGGCCCGGTTGTTACTCAGAAGTTCTGAGAGCCAAGGGCTAGAGGGTGATTAGCAAGCAGGTCTGGAAGTTAGGGGGCACATAAGGTGGAACATAGCACGTCGTTTGCAGTGTTTAAGTCAAGTGAGGAAAGGTGGCTATCGGACGGAAGTAAGGTTGTGACAACGGAGGAGAAATGTGAAGGGGAAAGGGAGCGAAGATTGCGACGGAAAGAGATAGAAGGAGGCGACAGTGTCTTGGTCTTACAGGTGAGGGGAGAGAAATAGAGAACTTGAGGGGAGAGAAATAGAGAACTGGATAAAGAAATGGTTGGAGGGACTTCCGGCTGAGCGACAGATGGAGTAGGGCGCAACTTTCGGGGCTCCTGCAACAATTTTTTATATTATAT
>JAOUWY010000075.1:1881208-1892622 GCA_025728095.1 Prietella phreatophila
AATCCAAGCTGTGTTTCACCCCAGCGCCATCATCCTGGCCCCCTGTGACTCCAGGGTGTCTATGGATTACAGGGTGGTCCATCAGATAATCCGAGAGCTCACAGTGGGAATATACTGCTTCAACCAAGTGCCGTCCATCAGCCTAGAGCCCAACCCTGATCGGAGCTCTGCGTGCCACCTGACCCCGGCCTACTGCGACACCAGAGTGGGGCAGATCCTCATCAACATCGATTACACCATGAAGGCCCTGTGGCACGGAGCGTACATCCCTAAAGAAAAACGTCTCTGCTTCCTGGAACTGTGGAGGTCCAACAGGGGTATAGATCCCAAAGGAGCTCCTGAGGCTGAGGAAGACAGACTCGCTGAGTATCTTACAGCAGGTCCACATTGATGTCTCTCTGTCTGTCTGCCTGTGCATCTATCTATCTGTATTCCTATCTATCTATCCATCTATCTATCTATCCATCCATCAGCCTGTCTGTCTGCCTGCATGTCTGTGTCTGACTCTCTACCTGTCTCTATCTGTATTCCTATCTATCTATCCATCCATCCATCAGCCTGTCTGTCTGTCTGCCTGCATGTCTTTGTCTGACTCTACCTGTCTCTATCTATCTATCTATCTGTATTCCTATCTATCCATCCATCCATCTATCAGCCTGTCTGTCTGCCTCTCTACCTGTCTCTATCTGTATTCCTATCTATCTATCTATCTATCCATCTATCTATCTATCCATCCATCCATCCATCCATCCATCTACCTACCTATCCGCATACCTGCCTGTCTGTGTCTGTCTGCCTATCTATTTATCTGTCTGTCTATCTCTCTCTGTCAGCCTGCCTCTCATACAGTGCAATGTCTGTCTGTCTGTCTACCCTCATGTTGAGAAAGACGTGTCCTTTCAAACTGCACGTTGGTATAAAGACGTAGTTTATAGTTGATTCTAAAACTTGACAGCCCCACCTCTTTCTGAATCCCATCTCTACCCTATGCACGCTTTTCTGTAGGTCTAGTGGACATTTCTGATGACTCATGTTATCAGGGCATGTACGATGAAGACGAGCAGAACCCCGATCCAATCTACCAGCCCAGCAGTGCAGAGGAACAGAAGCTGTTCTCTCAGTACGTAGAGAACGTCCTGCTGAAGATCACCTCGTATCTGACCTCAGTCCGTCAGCACGAGAACCTGTTCACCTTCGAGGGCACACACAGCCTGTCCAACGTGGTGCGGCTGACGGAGGACGTTCTGGAGCTGGGCACGTACCAGCGGCTGCAGCAGAGGCTCTCTCGCCACGTCAGGCTGGTGAAGAAACACCTGGCACGCAAAATGGAGCTGGCCCGAGACCTGGCCTACCTGAAGCTCATCAGCTTCCTCGTGCCTTTCCTCATCAGCCTGAGGAAGAAGATGAGGATTCCGGACCTGTCTCAAATGCTCCTGCCTATCTCAGGTCCGTACACGTGGGAAGCACACACACTTCCTGGCATGTACTGCGTTTTCTTGTACTTCGAGAGAGAGAGAAAAAAAGAGAAGCTGGTGAAGGAACAACAGTAAGGACACGAGCTAACGTTTCAATGATGTTCCTCAACATTAAATGTAACTGTAAATGGATTAAAAAGTATGCCATTTGTTAATACATGTGGAATAAAGCACTTCAAGATGTGTGCTTTATCCAGTTATGTTTTTATTCCTTATATATCCGTACATTTTCTGTGCAATTTATACAATGCAGCTATTTTACTTCCCAAACTTAATAAACGTTCATCCAAACAATATGCAATATAATAGTGTTTTCTGTGAGTTTGGAAATAGTGATATTTTAGGGTTCATTCTATGAGCAGGAAGCCGTAAACGACGACTAATCTCCACTTCCTGTGCTATGAGAGGTGCTACAGCTGGTACAGCTTGTGTTTTGTTTTGTTTTTTTTGACAGAGGACATGCTGAAAACCGAGCGAGAGTTACCGCCTCTTCTCCTCGGACCTACGTTTTCCTGTAAGCACTTTCCGTACAAGCCCAACGAGTATTTCCATCTTCACGGTGGGATTGAGGTTGATGTCGGGACTCCTGAGCTGGAGCACATCACCGAGGAGATGAAGGTCAGGACAATTCCTGATAAAAAAAATAATTAAAAAATATAAATGTACACATAATAATAATAATAATAATAATAATAATAATAAAGAAACCAATTAATGCTAGGTTTAAAAAAAACTAAACAACAACAACAACAGTTAATATGCAC
Organism: Prietella phreatophila; assembly: GCA_025728095.1. Taxonomy (NCBI): domain Eukaryota; kingdom Metazoa; phylum Chordata; class Actinopteri; order Siluriformes; family Ictaluridae; genus Prietella; species Prietella phreatophila. The sequence goes on from JAOUWY010000075.1 coordinate 1,883,448, forward strand.
TTATCTTAAAGTCCAGAATGAAAAGAATTGATGTTTTCTTGTCCAGGATGCCTTCCCGACTCTACAGAATCACGCAATGGATTATTTAAATGACCTCCTTCAGCAAAACGTGACCTACTCTGAGCAGTTTCCTGTCGCCCTCAGTGAGATCGATGGGAAAAGGTAGGACTAAGAAAAGCTCATTGTGCATGTGTGTGTGTATATTATATATATATTATAAAACAAAAACACATACACACACCTGTATACACACATACACACACACACACACCTGTATCATTGTGTATGATGCGTCACTGTGTGCTGTAATTATTTCCTCATTCTGTAGCTATAGTGTGATCTCTATTGCACTGGCATCCTTCTATCCCGAACCCAACACCGTGCAGTGGTGGGAAACCATGAACAAGTCCATCAAAAAGATGCGGGAACAGAAGCTGCCGTTAACTGACTTTCAGCTTCATGAGCAGTTTAAGAAAACGTTCGGTTATGCCAAGGCCATACAGTGCAAGGTAATGTGAAATAATGAATGAATAAATCAAACTGTAAATCCATGAGCTGTATTCAGAGCTGGCGAAATATTTCAAATACAAGTCCCATGCCGATATTTATGTATTCAGAGTCAGGATATGAGTGCACACAGGTGAATTTTCTGGGTTTGGAATCCAGATTATTAAAATGACTCGAGTGTAGGTCACGCCTCCCAGGTGGGCCAGATTTTAGTGTCTGAAATAGTGCAAAAATATCTCAAATAAAGTGCATTGCTACTAAAGTGTCTTTTATTTGTTTATTTATTTATGTGTTTGTTTATTTAAAATAAACGCTTCAATACTTTTGCACACAATTCTCAAAGCGCCCACAAGATGGCACCATCTATCGGTGGCTTCGATATTACAAAACCGATTATGGGAAAACGCTTAAATATCAAGGGAAAACATCACTAAAACCGATTATCGGTCGATCTATATTCAGCAGCCTATAAAATAGCTCTCGATCCAGCGCATTGTTTTATTGTGCATTTTATTTTTTTATTAACTAACTAAAACTGAACGTAGCTCACGATACGATAATGTGTGTGTAGGATGTAAGGCTATATTAAGCTATATTTTAGTGTGCGATTTTGAGGTTTCAAAGTACTGAGCGCTCATCTGCTATGCTAGTTTGGTATCGATTCTTCACTATGTACGAGTACCTCGTCTCTGAACGCAGCCTCTTATTAGTAATAAGGAGTTGCCAAAGCAAAGGAAGCTTAATTCGACTTGCCCACAGAGCGTTCCGTACGGATTGCGTGCAGCTGCAGAGCGCGGCCTGTCTGCCGTATTTCACACGCTGAGCTGTAAAAACCCTCTGGGCAACCTGGGGGCGCTAGACGAGCAAGGCTACTCTTTATTCCACCACGCCGCTATGTGTAACCAGCCGCACATCATCTACCAGCTGGCAGCCGCTGGCATCAACCTCAACCAGCCGTGTGTCGGGAGGTTCGTCTGCTCCGGTACGTCCGCTCACACACACTCGTAGATCTTCAAGAAAAAAAATACTCAGCAGCATTTTTTACCATGAATCTTTCGGCTGTTTCTTACAAAAATGGAAATGCAATTTAAACCCGTCTGTCTATGAACCTTTTTCATTTCGTTGTCTACCTTTCGGTCAGGACTCACGCCGTTGCACCTGGCAGCTCAGTGTGGCTCTCTCGAGGCCCTCAGGTGCCTGATCGCTCTGCAAGCTGACTGCACGCTCGCGGACCGGAGAGGCTGGCTGGCTGTGCACTTCTCAGCCTTTTACGGACAGGTCTCGTGTGTCCAGGCCCTGTGCAGGATAGATCCCACGTCACTGGATATATCCACATCTGCAGAGTAAGTTGTAAGATTTATTATCTCCATTTACATCTGTGTTAAGTGTTTAGGAGGAATAACAACCACACTAGTGTGTCACAGGTACTGCAGCACGCCCCTCTTACTCTCGGCCATGTCGGGATCTCTGGAGGCTCTGGACTACCTGCTGTCGAACGGGGCAAATTGGAGAACGGCGGACAGCGAGGGCAATAACGTGGTCCAGCTGGCGGCTCTGTACTTCCACACCGACATCCTCAGGCGTCTCGTTCAGCTGAATCTGGACGGCCTTCCTGTGTGGAGGATTCTCGTTGGTATGCCGCAGTACACCTATTAGTCACATGACCGTACCGTCTTACCTTCCGCTGATTATTTTTTGCTTTATTCGTTAAGTATTTATCACTATTTACTATTTTTTCACATTACTATTTATATCGTAAATGTAGATTTAAAGTGGGAGTCAGTAGCTTTTCAAACCCTCTGCTGGTTACAAGATGACAAGCACACACACACAAGTAAAATACGAACCAGCCTTCTTCTTGGACCCCATCTGTAAAAAAATACAATACGTTTGTCTGTGGGTTTAAGGACTAGGGGCAGGGAGGGGCTGAGCATATTTCAACAGTGCTTGAAATATGACATTGAAATGACGTACGTGTGTGTGTGTGTGTGTGTGTGTGTGTGTGTGTGGCTGCAGAGATGTTACGGAGTGAGGAGAACAGGAGGTTAGAGATGGCCATCAGATGCATGGAGGCTCTCTGTGTGAACGCTGACCCCTTCTGGGAGGACATCATGGATGCAGGTCACTGACGTTTGTTCCCAGCAGTGGACTACGATGTTTTTCAGTCTAAAAACTGTCAAAAACTGGAACTCAAAAAACTCATATAAGGAAGGAATAAAATACCTATACCAGAAAAATACCTATAACAGAACATCCTGAAGTGTTTTATTCCTCTTACGGTAGTAAGCAATTTCCCAACACTTCATACTCTTTTTCCGGTTATAGTTACCGTTAATTTTCCAGTAAACAGTCGTTCCCTCACCATCCTCTCTTAAAAAAGTAAAATAAAAAATTAATACGACAAAAATCACAATCCTTAAGATTTCGGAAGACATACCAAGTCCCCGCAAACGAGCCTTCACTATGGGAACGATAACGTATTAGAACGAACGCGTTACAAAGTGCGCAGTACAGTCAAAGCTGCTGTTATAGAGAACCTCCTGACCAATCAGAAACGAGAATTCATACTCTTTGTACAGTAACCCAGCGTACATTAACGATCAATGTGTATGTGCTGTAACAGGTGGGATCTCAGTCCTGGTGGAGATTTTGCTCAGCGGGAGGCCGTTGTTCCAACGCATGGCCGCGGCCGTGTTGTGTCACATGACGAAGAACGTTCCGGTGTCCGAGGAGCTGGTGCGCTTCGGTGCGGTCCAAGTTCTCATCAGACACCTCAGCAGCCGTCATCCAGAGCTTCGCTCGCGCTGCACCGTTATACTGACAGACCTGGCTGGTCACAGCGGATCGTATCAGACTCGTATCGCCGAGCTGGTGAGTGAGTCTACATGGGTACGGATCGATGGCATAACCGTCTGAGATATATGGTACTTAATACAAATTATTAAATAACACCATAATAATAATAATAATAATAATAATAAGCACCATACTAACAACATAGTAAGGAATATGAAATGAAACAAAACAGCTTATAGATATTTCTAGATGAATAAGATTGTTGTCACATCTCTTCAGAGCAGAAATACCCATAATTCTTTTTTATCACACTGACTCCTTTCATATAAAATCATCTGTGTCATGTTGTTATAGGAAAATAATCAACAGCAGGGTGACGTAAAGAAGTTTTCTATTTGCCATGCGTTTCTGTGTGTGTGTGTGTGTGTGTGTGTGTGTGTGTGTGTGTGTGTTCTATGAGGGTGGGGTTGCCCCGACGGTACAGCTGCTGACCTCTGACCTCCAGGACGTGCTAGTGAACGCCGCAAGGTGTATCCGGGCGCTGTGTGTCGCCTGTCCCCCAAACCAGACCATGGCGGCACTTTGTGGAGCCATCCCACAACTGGTCGATTTACTCACCGTGAACTCTGGTGCTCGCAACAGAATAAAAAAATAAGTTGCTATAGCAACACTCAGTAACGATACACTTGTTACTTATCACAATATATTTATATAACTTATGAAATGATCATCAACTCATGATTGATTTTCACTTTTGGTTAATAATATGGTACCGTTTGCTGGGGAAGCATTGTTACACATAATACACACCTTGTATTTGAATGTGTGTGTGTGTGTGTGTGAAAAATAGAGGTACTTCAGGGAGAGGCGTGTCTGGCTCTGGCTGAGCTGGCCCGTGGCCACAGGGAGAACCAGGACCTGATTTGTGGTGCGTGTGCCGTGCCCCCTGTGGTGCAGGTCCTGAGCTCCAGAAAGATCTCCAGCCAAGTGAAAGCTGCCAATGTCCTGGAAACCATAGCTCACCAAAACCCTGTCATACAGGAACAGTTTCTGAACAAATCCGCCGCCAGACTTCTTCTACGCCTCTTAAAGGTGACGCGATTACGGTACTCAGCTTTTAATCAAATTGCTCTCAGATTGATTCTATTAGAGCTTCGAATACCCTTCGTTTCATTTATGATGGATTTCTACATAACTGGAATGACAGAGTCCGGGATCATGCGGTGAAATTCTAATAAACCTACTGGAAAGAAAAATCCTTAATCTGATTAAATGGAACTATGTGGATACTGTATTTTGGTTGAAAATGAAATCAGAAAAAAAAAAACTAAAGGAAAAAAAAACCTTGTTGTTTCAGCAACACGGTTAAAGAGTGAGGATACGTTTCTGTTCTGGTGCCACAGGTTTTCGACCAGGAGGTGAGGGAACAGGGCGCGACGGCTCTCTGGGCCTTAGCGGGACGCACACCGAAGCGGCAGAAGCACATAGCCGAGCTCATCGGCTACCGTTCCGTCCTGGATCTGCTCCTGTCCACGTCGGATAAAATGCAATACGTGGGTAAGGCCGCAGGGACGCGGGACGGTGACGGAGCTCAGCTCGTTACGGCGTGTACTGTTTCCAAAATCCACAGCATTGTAAATTTCAAATAAAGCCTTCCCAGCGAAGCTGTCATCTCGTACGATCTCACGAGGGTAACAACGCCGCGTGCCAAGCACAGTAAAAACAGTACTCGACGACACGGCGATGACAGGGTCTGGCCACGATAAGCCGTGCTGAACATTTGGGCCGAGCATTCTTCCTGCTACTGTGAGAAGGGTCGCGTCCGGCAGGAAAGCGAGCAACACGTTTCCGGTCTCGAGATGCTACTCGTCTGCTAGACTCATAAAACAGACGGACGTGCACTCAGCACAACCTTCCGCTCGTCGTGCGTTGCTTCTCGCCTCTTGTTTTTGCCATCAGCGTCCATGACTTACACGACACGGGGAGTTATTCTGCGACCAGATTTAAACACTTCCTCGTGTCTGGCACTGGAGAGCGACAGGTCTGTTTAAAAGCTCCCGTCTAGCAGCGGTTCCCCGAACTCCCTCGAGACTCTTTTTAGCCAGAGTTGTTCTCACATTAGATCTAGAAAATGCAGCATGTGGAACAGGTCACTTGGACCTCTCTTTTGCCTTACCTGTCTGCTTATATGATTTGCAGGATGCCAGGCGGTGATGGCGCTTAGCCGAGACTGCCGCGCCCATCAGAACGCACTGTGTAGGGAAAACGTCGTGCCACCCTTAGTGCGACTGCTGCGTTTCTCCCGTACTACTGAGAGAACTCTGCTCAGTGTCGTCACTGCACTCGGGAACTTGTGTATCGGTAATGTCCGAATAGGCTTTTACATCAGAAATAATTCGTTTACGTATATACTGTCACAAATATATCACAGAGCTCTTGATCTGATTACAGGAGTGGCACACACGCATAACAGAAACAGCCAGAATGTGATTTATGAGGAAAACGCCATTCCGACACTGTTAGAGCTTCTGAAAAGCAACAAAGGTCTTGAGATTAAGGTACTTAAAAAGCATATATATATGTGTGTGTGTGAGGAATAAAACAGTGACATTGTTATGGGGAAAATACTTAACAACAGGATGAAGCAACCCAATAGAAACTTGAAATTCTAATGGTTTCCACTACATCAGCTAACCATTAAAACCATTAACAGCATCCACTAGACATAACATGCCAGGTAACACGGCAACAAGTTAACAGAGAGCCACAGGTTACAATCTCTTATTCCATCAAAACCTATACAATTCCCATTAAAACCATTACAAATTCTATCAGGGTTTCTGATAGCAACGCCAGAATGGATTAAAAGCACTCCCTGAAGGGCCACGTTAAAAATGTTTTTATTTACGCAAGAACGCCACTTCACACGTTTTTGCTTCATACATTTACAGTTACAACTTCGTTCCTGTTATTACTTACACCAGAACAGCCGTCCCCTCACCTGCCCCGCCCCGTAATAAAAGTACATGGCTTTTCACGTTACCGAGAAACAGAAAACCAGCTACTGAACATGAGGGAATGTTTCAAAAACACTGGCACTGGAGACTCCTTCTTACATAAATGTAAAATAACAGACATTACAGACTTCCCCAGATCAACAATGACATGTTGTTTTAAATCTGGGTTTACGCTAAAATCCGTATATTCAAGTACCTCACGGAGTTTTTGTGAACCGTCGACAGGTCCAGGTCTCTCGGACTCTGGCGTGCATCTTGATGGGCAACCAGGAGCTTCAGACGACCTTCTGGGAGCAAGAAGACTTCTCCTACGACGTCATTCTGGAGCTGCTACAAGCCCAAGACAGAGTAACCGGCGTCTTTTTTATCTCAGCTACATTTCACCCGTGGTGTTATTTATTCACCGTTTATATGCTCAGATTTCCGTTTTGATTTGCGTCGGTACTGATTTTTTTATTTATTTGTTTATTTAAACGTTGCGTCATGTCATCAGAACGTCCGTCTGGAGGCGGGCCACGCCCTGGCGCTGTTTGCGTACGATAACCCGAAGCAGCAGGCAGATATTAAGAAAAAGGGAGGAGTTCCAGCGCATGCCTTCGAGACATTTTTAGGTGCGGATGATGAATCCGAAAGGGCCAAGGCTGCATTTCAGGTGGCAGGACATCCGTAAACGCTTTCTCAATGAAACTATTTTAGCTGCAGAGATTTGATTCATATTCAGGAATGATAACGTGAAATTTTACTATTTACTTCAGATGATTGCGCTAGCTAAAGTGATTACTGGCTCGGACCACGTGACCCTGACCGCGAGAGGAATCACAATTCTCGCAAGATTACTGCAGTCAGAGAAAAACACTACTTTGGTCATTACAGGTGAGTTATAAACACGTAGCCGAGCTTACTTTGTTAAATATTACATAAGATTTGATGCATTCCCATTTTCTCTGTGCGACTCCAGCTCAGTTCCTGGCCAGCCTGGCCCAGACCAGAGCAGGCATCCCAGACGGCGTAGTGACTATGGGAGCGATAGAGCACCTCTCCACCAACCTCTACTCTAAGGACGAGGAGGTACAGTACACCTGATCAAATCAATCCAGTCAAACCACCTTGCTTGTTTGTATCAGTCAACGGCATCGAGATGGCACTACATCTTCACGCAGGTACGCACGGCCTGCGCCGGCGCCCTCGGTTACCTGAGCTTCAACCGCTTCGCACATCGCCTCCTGCTGGTGGAATGCAGGAAAAATCCACAGACGTACACGGCGCTGAAGGACCATTTAGCCCAGGATGCCAAAATATGCAGCAAGTTCACGTCCGAGTTCAAAAGACAGAGAAAAGTGGGCCTTCCGTCACTCAGGTATCGCTACCGCCGTTCACTCATTAGAGGTCTAGGTGTGGAACGAATTCGCCGATTAACTGGATTCTTAATTGCAATGGTATTATTAATGACACAAATCTGAACCCAACTGTTACCTAGCTTGTAATTCGTTCCTAGTTACTAAGTCAGGAATGAAACACTTGTGGGAAAATAATCACATCTGGGGTGGTGCGATCAACCCAAAGTGGAGTCGCTTTACCACCACGGCACGTCCTGAAGTGTTTTATTCCTCTCATACCACAGCAGGTCGGCGGTGAGGACAATTTTGGTATTTACTAATGTACGACGTCATTACTCATTTATAGCATCATTCATGATGTTATACAACATCCTCAAGACAAGTGTACGTTATCGCAGCTATAAACAGTCGCTCCCCGAGACTCGAAACAGTCGAGACACGTCGTCGTTGCGCGTCCGGCCGAAGCCCTCTTCGATTCACGTGCTTCGGACAGGAGTACAGCAAAAAGGTCGTCGCTGCGAAAGAGCATGCGAACCAATTCCGCACAGTTGTGGCTTTCCACAAAACCCCCCCAAAAAAAAATTGCGAATTTTGAAAAAAAAAGCCGCAGCAACATCGAGTCGTGACAATCGCAAAAAAATACCTGCGAAATCCTGTATGGACTGCTCACTGAGAATCTGCGAAATCACCGACTCCTCTGTCTGACAACACTGGAAATCTCGCCGTTACTCTTCCTGACACTGGAGACTCCTTCCGTAAACGTGAAATAAACATTTCAGCTTCACTATGTCGATCTATAGCTGTTGCTATAGAAACCGTAACGCACTAGAACGGCTGCGACTGCGATCCGATCTGCTGCCGTTTGAAATCGAATCGCCTTTTGACCGATCAGACTGAAGAACTCAGCAGCGCTCTGGTATAACGGTGTAGTTTACAGCATTTCTTTAGAACATGGTTTAAAAGCGTTTAAGGGGTCAGTACTGTATTTCATTACCTTTGGTATTTTGTTTACGTGCTTAAACTGTAGCTAAGCATCTTAAATGGAACATTCGCGCCATTAAACGGCTAATCTAAAAAACAATTTCTGTACAGTTTCCAGACAAAATGGAGTCCAACTGTCGGCCGGCGTTCTAATAAAGGTTCGTGACTCATCTTCTATTTAATCCATTTCCTTTCCTTTCATTATTCAGACTGCACCTCGTCATGTCTCGCGAATCATGTCTGAAAGGAGCTTCAGAGAGATCAGGACTTGGTGAGATATCCCTGAGCTGTTTAACGCCTGTCCTCTCATATCTCCTTCCAGACGCACCACGCGGCTCCGACAGAACCCGCTCGGCCCCAGAGCGGCGTCCCCGCAGGAGCAGGACGGCCGATCCCAGGGCCCGACGCGCAGACGAGTCCTCCTGCGGTACTGACCCGTGACTGAGCCTCAATACGTGACTGCTCTCGGATCAGCGATTCCACCCTTGCTACACTCGTTACAAAAACAACACACACACACACAGAGATACTTCTGCA
>JAOUWY010000075.1:1905604-1925525 GCA_025728095.1 Prietella phreatophila
CCGCATATGTTCCAATCCGCGAGGCTCCTCCCACTAGGCACTCACTGTGTAGTGCGCCAGCGTGCGGTTTAGGGCACAGCCCACGGAGACAGAAAAGACCTTAATCAACCCACACTAGTTGAACTGCTTTCGTTTGGAAACGTAAACGTTAACACAAGCGCAAATAAGTGCAACTTGTGCAAAGTATTAAATCGAAATAACCTACCTTATTCCAGGGGGGATAAAATGATTGATTAAAGCCCTGATCCCAGACCCTGTTGCGCGAACACTCGTCCTGTCTGTGTGCCCGTTTTCGCCCTGGTAAATAGCTCAAGGCGTGGGCCCGCCCACTAAAAGTCTATCTTCCAATCACAGCTCGGGAAACACAACAGACGGGGCGGGAAATTTCTCAGAAATGTGCAAAAATACGCTCCGGAAAATAACACAACACATTACGCGAGAATAGAGAATCATAAGCATAACTCCATTTTTTGTTTTTAACTCGAATTCTTTGCCGTAGAGACGCCAGTTCGCCTTTACGTCTGCGTTGTGATTGGTCAATCAAAGAGGACTGAAAGATGATTGAGCACCCACGCAGCCAATCAGAAGAAAGAATCGTCGAGTACGAAATAAAAAGGCGCTTAATTGCGATTACTTCCGTTTTGGCGGCATGGCAACGTTATGGAGAAAATAATCAGGGGAATTTCCGCGAGTAATTTAGGTAAGTAATTTAAAAATTCTAAATATTAAAATAAACGTATCCATTGCAAGAATACATGTATTTGCATGCTCACAGCGTTGTTTACCTCCTGTACTGTTTAATATGTCACCATACTGTATAGGTGCACTGTGCAGGTAAAGACTGTGTTGCTATGGACAATATGTCAGTCCATAGCAACAAGGAAAAAACAGCCCACAACTGAGCAGATGTGGTGCATCGGTTGGATCAGCCTGGCTGGGGTTTTAAATCAGTGTCACTGATTCAAAACACCTCCACAATTACCATGTGTTCATAAACTGACACTAACACAGAATGAGGATGAAAAACCGACTCTAACGCAGACCGAGGACGAAAACCGACACTAACGCGGACCGGGCACGATAAACTGACTCTAACGTGGACTGGGCACGAAAAACCGACTCTAACGCAGACCGTGGACGAAAAACCGACACTGACGCAGACCGGGGACGATAAACCGACTCTAACGCGGACTTGGCACGATAAACCGACTCTAACGCGGACCGGGCACGAAAAACCGACTCTAACGCAGACCGAGGACGAAAAACCGACACTGACACACGAAAAACCGACACTGAAGTGGACCGGGGACGAAAAACCGACTCTGACCCAGACCAGGCACGAAAAACCGACACTGATGCGGACCGGGCACGAAAAACCGACTCTGACGCGGACCAGGCACGAAAAACCGACACTGATGCGGACCGGGGACAAAAAACCGACTCTAACCCAGACCGAGGATGAAAAACTGACACTGACGCGGACCGGGGACGAAAAACCGACTCTTAACTCAGACCGACTCTAATGCAGACCGAGGGCGAAAAACCGACTCTAACGCAGACCGAGGACGAAAAACCGACTCTAACGCAGACCGACTCTAACGCAGACCGAGGACGAAAAACCGACTCTAACGCAGACCGACTCTTAACGCAGACCGAGGACGAAAAACTGACACTGTGCATGGAAAGAAGCTGAGCTTTAGTCTCTGACTTTTAGGTTCTCAACCTTGGGATCACCAGAGATGCAGATGGGGTTCTATGTACTATGCGTATAAACTTAATTTATGGAATATTTAATGCTTTATATTTATATAATATTTATGCTGTGATGGACTGGCACCCTGTCCAGGGTGTACCCCGCCATGTGCCCCATGCTCCCTGGGATAGGCTCCAGGTTCCCTGAAGAACGGTTGAAGATGGATGGATGGATGGATGGATAATAATAATAATAATAATAAAAGAGCTGTAGTCGTCATCCTCTGTCAGTGCTGATATCCTGTAGTTACAATGTTACTGTACAATAAATAGATGGAAAGGAAATATGAGACGTTCTGTGATGTTTGCACAATTTGAATCCTTGAGGTGACATTGTACTGTAGATTTTTTTATGTGCGTGTCGTGTGTCGTCCCCCCCCCTCATTAATTTCAGAATGTATGTGATTAACCCTGTCATGCGTAGTGTCCACACTTACAGTCGATTTCAAACTGGTGTTTAGAAACCTAAAATTGGCATGCAAATTTAAGTTGGAGGAAAAAAAAAAAAATCTGGTTGTTAAATAAAAAAAAAAAATTAAAAAAAGAATCGTCAGTTCTGCATGAACGTGTTAAAGAGCAGCAGATTTAAATCCCAAGTTTTGGATCATCATTTTTGTCTCGTCCTCTACAGCTGAGTAAGGCATGAAGGCGCTTCCACCAGACACCGTGCGACTGCTGTCCAGCTCGCAGGTCATCACGTCCGTCGTTAACGTCGTTAAGGAGCTGATCGAGAACTCGCTTGATGCTGGATCCTCAAGCCTAGAAATCAAATTGGTAAATTCATGAACACGTGTAAAAAAAACAACCCTTTAAATCAAAAACCAAATGGCGGTGTTGTAGACAGTTATTATCTCTGATAATATTTGTATCTGTAGCACGGTGTTTGTGTTTCTTTTTATTGCCGTCCCTCACTTTTTCAAGTCTTGCTTTCTTTTTTTTTCTTACATCTGTCGCACCCCTTAGTGTTGATTTTTCCCGGGTTTTATTTGTTTTTTTTTTTATTCTTCCTCTTTACAGGACTGTACTTGTTGAAGAATCCGATAACCAACAGAGTTTTAATGGAGCTCTGAAAAGCACTCCTGAGATACTAAGTCATCATTTTAGAAATGTTCCCACTATTTTCAGATACTAAGTATACATAATTCTAGACACTTTCTCAGTATTTCGAGATACCAAGTCATCATTTTAGAAAGCCTTTAATTATTTAATCTAGTGGAAACGGGCTTCCGTTAGGAAAAAAGCACTGCGGCAGGTCAGTCAGTAAGAAAGTCGTGTTTTAATTCTAGGTGAATTATGGTTTGGATCGTATCGAGGTGCGAGACAACGGCTCCGGGATCAAGGCTGCTGACGCTCCCGTGATGGCGGTAAAACATTACACGTCTAAAATCTCCTGCCACGAAGATCTGGAGCGTCTCGAGACGTACGGCTTTAGAGGAGAAGCTCTCGGATGCATATGCGCCGTTTCTGAGGTAACAAACGTGTCTTTTTAACTTGTCTGTAACCCACCGGGATGTTGGCGTCCTTAAATAAGAACTCACTCGTTTGTCATGCGGATTGTTTGTTGGAATAGCTGAAGCGAACAATTGATATCTAAGGGTATATAAGGGTGTTTAAAATGTTTATTGTGGTCACTTCCAGGTCGTTGTCACCACCAAAACAGCCGACGACGATGTCAGCACTCAGTACACGCTCGACTCCGAGGGGCGTGTGGTCTCGCAGCGGCCCTCGCACCTCGGCCGAGGCAAGTGTGTTCCAATCATGCTAAGACGCATTAAAGAAATAGCACGCAGACCCACCATAAATATTCGAGTATCTTCCCACAGGAACCACTGTGTGCGCGCTGAAACTGTTCAAGAACCTCCCAGTCCGGAGACAATATTACTCCAACAGCAAGAAGTGCAAAGACGAGCTGAAGAAGGTGCAAGATGTGCTCATGGCTTATGCCATCATCAAGCCTGAGCTGAGGATCGTGTTCACACACAATAAGGTTCGGACAGCTTTCACACACTTTCGGTTCAGCGTCATTAGACAAAGCTTGACGTTTTTACATGATTGGCGTCCCGGTGAAATGCACAGTGTAGTGTCACACTGATCTGGAGTGCTGGAACAGACTGTGAACAGACGTGCATTGTCCGTGATTATACGATGAAGAGCCTATAAAGACGGACCCGCGATTAAAAGAAAAGGGATTACGCCGTCAATCAGGGTGATGTGGAAAACGGACACGTGCTTTATACAACGTGAGCTTGCGGTATTACAGAAAAGATCTTTTTCTGTCCGTTTGAAATTCTACATCTAACTTGAACATTTCATGCATTCCTTCATAAATGATCATCATTTTTTTTTATTTCTTACACTGTGCAGCAGGGTTGTTTTTGGCCACTTGGTGGCGTCGTATGTCTACAAAACAGTCTCAGTTGGTCTCACCACACTACTGCACAGCAGCATGTAGGGTTACGTACCTGTCTGGTAATACGTAATAAATTATTTTGCATTAATAATTATAATATCAGTGACCTCCACTAATATTGGCGCCCTTGGTCTTTTGTTAAAAAAAATATTCACAAAAATCCTCTGCTCTCATGGAGATCAAATAATTGCAAACACAACACAGGTTTATCAAAAAATATCTTTGTTAAATATAGTTGTGCAACAGTTATTGGCACCCCTATGAGTTCACATTAGATAGAAATATATTTGACGTATGTATTCCCATTGATATTTTACGCTTGTTTTACTGCACCTGGGTGACGAGGAACAGGAAATTGTTCAACCATGACTTCCTGTTTCACAGAGGTATAAATATGAGGTAACACACAGGCCAAATTCCCTTAGTCATTTATAACGATGGATTTTCCAAATTCAAATTCTTTTGAACAAAAGATCAAAAGGTTAAAAAATAAAGACACATTTTTCACAGATATTTGTCAAGGGTGCCCATATTAGTGGAGGGCACTGTGTATATATACAAGGCATCATTTTATCCTTCTGGAAGTTTATTTTGGAAGAAATTTTCTTTTCCAAAGTATTTTAAATGGCACGCCTCCTCAGAAATGGCCATTTTTTGTGACACACGTATCTCCTGTTTTATCATTTCACCATCCCTACTTTATAATCAATAATCGCAGCTCATTAGTCAAACAGAACATTCTGCCAAGACGAAGCTTAAATCCTGACCGCACACTCATACCGAGGGAACTGCTTTCCTGGAAAGCTGAAGTTGAAGTCTGCTCCCCGGTCATGTTCATTTTGCCTTTCCTTTATGAATGAGATGACAGTTGAAAGGAAAACCTTAAGGATTTTTGTTTTATTTATTCACCATAGCTGTAGTTTGTGTGTGTGTGTATGTGATTGCCACAAAGAGCAATTTCAATTCCTGCACTTAAAAAAACGAACTCACTTATGTTGCGCTTTTAAAACATGTGACTGTATACTAATTTCGTAATACTAATGGCTTTACTAGCTGTGTACGCTCACGAGGCTCCGACGATCTCTGCCGCTTGCTTTTGAGCTTTTATTTTTCTTCACAACGTCGCTATGCGTATTTAACGAGAGGCCGTTTATGACCGGACGCGGTTCTTCGTCGATCTTTCTTCTCGTCGTTCGGATCGGTCGCTTTACCGCGTCGTACCTCGTGTGCGTCGAATTTAAAAAGGAAAATGAAAATGTCGCTTGTCGCTGAAATCGGAGCTCCACGACGCTGAAAGGGTACGATCGTGATTCCTCCCGGACAAAAATGTGTCCCGTATCAGGAACGATGAATTGCGCGGAATTATAAGTTTCATTATTTCGTTTCATTTGAAACAGATTTGATTTCTTGACATTTGACGTTAATCAAACAACTGCCCCTAGAATTTTTGATGGTTTTCTCACTATCAGAATTTATTTATTTTTTTAAATCAAATATACACTACAGATGCAGTAAATAGAGGTTAAGTTGAAAAGAAAAGGGGAAAAAGTCTCGATTGAGCTTTTTTTAAACCTGGAAGTTGTCCAAATTTGGCAGCGTGACTGCGAGATTAGCCGCAAAGCCGACTCAAATAAGGCTATGGCTGAAGGCCTAAGGCTGTCATCTAAGCCTAATGTACCGAACAGAGTGGTGTGAGGTTTACAGGCTCGATTTTAAGTGCACTAGCAGATTGCGTGTGAGCCGTGTACAATGTGGCCGTGTTGCAGATAGAAAGCGCTATACGAGGATCTTTGTCTGAGGATTTTATCCCTATAGGTCATTTTAATCCACTCGATTTTGTTATGTAACGAGGAACGCGGGCAGTTAATGCGACGGCGCCGTACCTCTGGCGGTGTCTCATATCACAAACTTCGCACTTCATCGAGTGTTGGGTTTCGCAAGCTCTCTCAAAGATGTTTACTAGAGGGATCCCTTTGCACTTATCAAACTGTGTATTTCATAGCAAGGATGCGTGCTATGGACCGAATGCGCCGCAGAAATCAACACTGGGTATATTTACTGGCTAGTGGAAGTGTCAGTGACGGGCAAACGCACAGGTGTGAAAATGTGTCCATTTTCTAATGTAACTGCAGTCCTCTTTACAGAAGGTGTACCGAGTGATATTAAAGCCAGTTCGCTGCTTTGTCTGAGCAGTTTCCAGTGTTCGCCATCTCCATATTGAATGATTAGGTAAATCCTGCAGGCACAAAAGAAGAATTAGGCAAAGTCGGTAAAGAATGCAAGTGCAATAAGGCCCAAGCTGGGTTCACCAACACAGCACTTTTTCTTTTTGTTCCTTTTCAGACAGGACAAATCTCACCATTCGTTTCAGAAGGTTAATTGTTTAAATTCGAGTGTATGTATCAGCACTCAGTCCTACAGGTGGTCTTATTTTAGGACGGGAGAAAATAGCCTGACCCATTTTTTACCGTGTTGTTTCAGGCCGCGGTGTGGCAGAAGTCCACGGTATCGGATCACGGCGCGGCTCTCATGGCCGTGCTCGGATCCAGCACCGCCGGCAACCTGTTACCCGTCCGACATCGCCACGAGCAAGAAGAGGTCAGTGACACTCAGGGAAACGATGGGAAAAGTGTTCGTACCCAGCGAGAGTTCTGGGTTCCACAGCTCATCTTGGTATTTTGATCAGCATAAAATGATCGAGATACGAGAAACATGGTTACACCCATACCTGTGCTGGTGGATGGGATTTAAGACAATAAAAATTTAACCACCTTTATCCTGCTGTTTCAGAAGATCACTCACTTTCAAACACCCCTACAATGGTGACCTATTTAATTACGTATTCATTCAGTAGACCATCAGTATCAAGCTTATTTTCCTGAATTGTTCAGCTAGCTTGTCAAATGACAAAGTGGCACAGTGATTATTCATTAGTCCGGTTCTATCTCAAATCAAGTATGGGTGCTGTAAAGCGAAAAATCCAAACGGTTGCTTTGAATAAGCTCGATCAGACCAATCGTATGGCGCGTGAGGTCCGACGTTTCTCCGGTTCGCCACCCGCTACCCGTTTTCAGTTCCTGTTTACTGTTTGACATGCAAAAACGGAAGGGTTTCACTTGATCTGGTCGCACATGCCACATAGGGACATTACAAAGAAAAATAAATAAAGCTTGGAAGGAAGTTTGGCCAAAGCACGTGGTTTTAAAGACAAATGACTTACTCCCCTGGTTTCTTTTTTAATCTATATTAAATAACCCAGATCATTATACAAACTTTTTCACTGGACTTCAATCTCATAATTTGCGTAAGGTGTTGACTGGTTAATTTTACTGTGTTATATTTTCCCTTTACAATCAGCATGGGAGGGGGAAGAAGGAAAAAAAGCTCACTTCTCCAAACCAGGAGGAAAAGAAAAAAAAAAAAAAAAACCCCCAGAAAGCGGATTTTGAAACAGTCCTCAGCTTCCGAACCTCGTTCTCCCCGTGGCCACGTTTCTAAAAAGCTCCAAATGAATAAACAGTGGAGCCTTGACATGTCACGGTGTGCTGGATTTGACTTAAAACATCGCTCGACTCCTGCTGGGCTGCAGAGCTCAGGGACTCACATAACACTTTCACTGCGAAGGGCTCTCCTCCTCTCCCAGGAGCGCTGTTTCTCTTCGCCTTGCCTGTGCTCAGTGCTGATATTTCTTTCTTTTCTTTCTTTTTGTATGACTCCGCATTCTGCCCAGGTAGCCCCTTGAATGAAAAGCCCCCTGCGTTTGTGGCTAAACTTTGGTCAAGTCACAGAGTTCAGCCTTAAAACTCTCTGGCTAGTCAACTGAGAAATATAGACATTCGGTAGAAAATCGCTAGTGACAGCAATGTAAAGACAGAATGATGGTAGACATTAGACGAAACTTTCGGGAGCATGAGCATTTACCAACAAGCACTTACCTTGTTGGTAAATTACTAATAAAAGTGTAAAAGTACACTTGAGAATACTGTGATTACATTTAGCATCGATTGGCTTGCCACTTCCATACAGAAACGTGAACATTTTCATTACAACTCATAAAGACTGTGTGGTCTTGGACATTTCATATTGGTTTTCCTGGATTTCAATGCGAAACGATTCTAAAGTGTTGCGCCGTACTCGTTTCATATTGCATCGGAGCGTAATAGCATGTTCAAATGTTTGAGCAGGTTTTCTCAGATCACATTTGAGAAATTTGTTTCTTTAGCAGTTGTCGCTAAGTAATTACCGTACAATTTGACCAAAGTCATACCGAGTCTTTTATAAATAATTTACATTGTTCTTATATCTAACTAGCTAGCTACATTAACCTCCGTCGTTAGCTAGCTGCCATGATCGTAGTTCAAATGTCACTTCACCAGATGTATTTCACTACCAGATGTTGCACATGAACAAAACGTTAACATTTTTCAAAATGGAAATTGGATTGGCGATTAAAGCTGAGGGTAATTACAGTGTAATTTTAGACATACGCAGTAATGTACCAGCAAATCTTGTTGATGTTCCCATCAGCCTAGTCTTGTTTCTGATGTCATCGTCTTTACATCGGTTCTATAGAAAGATTCAACATCTGTATGAAAGCTAGCTAAAATCATTAACCTCAGTCATTAGCTAGCTGCCATTTCCAGTGTCCATATTAACGTCTACGTTTGCGTAGAACGTGTAGGTTCTCAAACCTCTCATCGGTTAGCAGTTGATGTTACGTGTAATTATTGTATAATTTTAGAGGTATTAAGTCTTTTATTAGTCATTGCCCAACAAATCCTGAGGTAAATGTTGACCTTCCTGACGGTTTGGTCTAATTTGTACTGTCGTATTGCCTTTACATTGTCCTTATAAAAGGCTTAACAGCTATAGGCAGCTATCTAGCTAAATTGTTAACTAGCTATCTTGTACTAAATGTCTGTATTTCCCAGCTGACTAGCCACAGTGTTCTCACAATATTAGCTACTTGAACAGTATGTATGTTTTGAGCGTTCACCTTCTTATTTTGACAATCACAAATTCAAAACGCAGTGATTTTATAGCAGCCAGTATGGGCCGCTAGAACATGCGAAGAGCCCGCGTGAGAGGATCACAGCATGGCCAGGCTGGCGCAGAGCCGCTCTCCCACCGTGCTGGCACCAATTACGCTTTCCCTGGGCAGTGCACGCAAAGAACGGGCATTCGGTCACATGCTCAGCTGCGGAGCATTCACATCGCTTGTTATGCCAACGAACAACCAGCGTTCGGATCCCACCACCTGTTTACGACAACGTTTTGTTCTCCTGTCTCTTAAACACGCACATACTTGTGAAGATTTAACGTTTTTCTCTGTGGTACTTCAGCTCCCAGAGAGAGTTTGTTTCTGCTCAGTCGTGGCAGGAGTAATCTGTTAAATGCCATTCTGCTCGCTGTTAATCCCACCTGACAGATGTGGAGCATGGTTCCTAGCCCATTTTATTATTTTTTTATTAAATATTGTTTTTGTTTTGAAGGCCCTCCTTCAGATCAGTTCCTTACATAAGCCCTTGACCTTTTCTGCCTCTGTTTCCTGTTGCGAGAGCTGCCCTGGTTGTTTTCCCTCTGCTTCAAGAAGGGCAGATCTTGAATTCTGGAATGCGATCTAGTGGTCATTTGAATCTGGGACAACGTGACGTCAATCTACGCAGTTGAACCGAATGCATCTCCTCGCTCTGTTGGACAGGAAGCTAATGTGAGTGGACACATGGTGCCCTACTTTATCACCGTCATAACCAGAAAAATCTCCAAAGTAACAACTTTATTGGACCTAGTCATCATGATACGAAGTATTCAATCAATATTTACAGAAGAAGTGGACAAAAATGTATTCATTAATTAGGGGCATCCAGTGTTCTGCCCAGTTCTTAATTGAACTGAGAAGTGGTAACTTTGAACTTTCTTTCATTCGTCATCGGTTAGTGCTCTATCCTGGTTAGGGTCGAGTTGGCACTAAAGCCAATCTCCGTAATCTCAGTGGGTGCAAGTAGGAGAACTCGCCTCTATTTCACCGTAGAGCACTATGCACACACACACATTCGCATGCTCATTAACTTGTATAGCAAAATAGTTACATAATTAAAGGAAAACCCCAACCTGAAATACGTTAAATATATTATATAGAAATATTGTGATGTGGTTTAGTGTCTGGTGCTAATTTGTCAGTTGTAATTTTGTTATTCCTGTGAGAAGGTACTGGTTGACGTCGCGGGGGACGTTTCAGGCTGTACGGGATATTTTTTGTGATCGTTGTGACCAAAGATGCTTGATATTTGTTGTGGGTTTTTTTTCCTCTTTAAAAATTTGCGATACAACTCGGCGAAATCGCACAAAACTATTTGCGTGGTCTTATACAGCAATGTTTGTTGGCAAATGAGACCTTTTAACAAATCTCGACGCACGCGAATCGAAGAGCGCTCGTCACGTGACACGTCTCGGCCCGAACCCGTCAAACAGCTCCGGTAATTTCGAATAATTGCAAGCTCCTCCGAATATTGCGATCGCTAAATCCTAACGGGATTAACATTTGTTGTTACCTTGACATTGTATTTCATCATAGGAGAAACGTTATTTAATAAGGATGCACTCCGGTCGCGATTCAGATCGATTCATGATGCTGGCGTCACGATTCTATCCACTTCTCAGGATTCCCAGAATATTTTCATCAAAATTTGAATGAAGAAAATTTCTGACTGAAAAGACAGATTTCGTTCCTGAATCGTAAACAACGCAAATCGTAAATAGAACTAAATAAACTAAACGTCATCACGCACATTGCTGGTCTCTAATGGTCTCTCAAATATAAACCCATATATCCAGAATACAGAGAGAATTCCCTCAAGTCACATGGTCTCAGAGAGTAACAGGTGTCTAACAGGTCAGGTGGATGGACCTTGTGCTGATGCCTTGCTTTAGCACTTTAATGGCTGCACCATATGTCCGGTCCTCTATACACGAAAGCACCAAGAGGAATGTCCTCCGCGTGGCCCCTTGCTAAACATGCATGCAGGACATATCATGCTTCTATAACCCTGGACGACGCGTCTTCATTTGACGCGCGTTATTTATAAGACGTTCTTGGAATCGGCGTCCATGTTACGTGGAGAAAAACTAATTTATTGTTTGTTTTTCTTAATGCCTTCTTCTTTAGCGTGTCTGTTTCAGCAATCAGTCATTATCCAAGAGAGAAGTGCACTCATCAGGCTGGACACCGTGCCAAGAACGTAAGCGAATCCTTCCTAACCCTCTCGAGCCCCATCCACCTCATGAATGTGACACGTGCAGAGCGCAGCGAAGCGTTAGGGCGCTTCATACAGGTCATACAGCGGGGAAGGATGCCATTCATAGCAGCTATTTGGCTTCGACCGGGGAAATGCTTTCCTTGCTGTCGGAACAGATATAGGAAAGTTAGAAATTCAGTAGTTCACACAATGAATTGAAATAAAAACGAACGCCATTAGACATCGTACGCATTTATATATAAATTGATCATAATCCTATTTCTTTATTTTGAATCAGTGGGAAGGTATTAGCCTGAGACCCACAGATTTCGGCTTTTTCCTTGTTATCTTGACCTGTTGTTTGGCTAAAGTGCTCCGGTCATGTCGAAAACTATTTCGAATGAGCCAGGTCATTTAAAAAAAAAATTTCTCCCCCACCTCCATCCACTGTCATTGTGCTGCTTTCCCAAATGACATTAATTGAATTTCATGGCAGAGGACTTTTTTTTTTTGGCAGCATGATCCACATCCTGTTATCCTGGAATAATAGTTTCCATTCAGTCTGAGACGCTCCAGGGACAGAGCTCACCTTTGCTGCAGTAAATGACAAAATCCTGTAACAGCAACGAGTACTTAACAAGTGCTTATTCTGGAAGTCACAACACCAGCAATTATAGTTTGTATAAAACGGCAATAAATAAATAAAATAGCAATCTTGCTCGGCAACAGCTGCGTTTTTGTTTCTTCTCAACAATTTTGCTGGCATGTAGTGCATTTCTGCCAAGTTTTTTTATTTTTTATTTTTTTATTTGTAGGAGCTTGGCAAGAGTGCCTAGTTATGAGATGACAAATGTGTTCTGACTGGACTGGGAAATCCTAATTAGGCAGTCGGATGCGGGTCAGAGACTCAGCAGTGTGAATTTATGTGGAAAAAAAAATACAAATTCACATACACCTAGTGCACTGACATTTTTTTACAAGGATCATACAGGTCAAGATGGGATATACGGGGGGTTTTGATTGGGTAACTTGAATTTAATACTGGAAATTTGCCAACAAATTGTGTCTATCGGGACAAAAAAATGGGCAAGCAGGACTCCCCTTTGCCTCTAAACCACCTTTGTAAAATAGCGGTGCTCACCGAATCTTACATTGGCGTTAAATAACTAAACCCATGCCTGAGCCCTGATTCGGTCAATCTTCTCATGTTTTAAATAGATTAGCGTCGAGGGATACTTTCCTAAGCCGAACTCCGATCTCAACGTGACGAGTTCCAGTACCTCAGACAAGACGTTTATTTACGTGAACAATCGGCCCGTCAATCACAAAGATATTCTGAAGGTATGTTCATCCTATGTAATAGCATGGAATGGTTTGGCGAAAAGAATTTGCACTTGTATGTAATGAAATGTTTGGTGTCTGACGTTTGCTTCTTCACTTGTAAATTGGAACTACATGGTTATTGAATGGCTGACAAGTAATGGAAGTCTACCTTGCAGAAATCTTTTCTTTTAAGTACTATTTCAATACGCTGTTACTTATAAATACTACTTTATACGCGCACTGGCAACTCTAATCGTTCATGCCATT
This sequence comes from Prietella phreatophila, assembly GCA_025728095.1. Lineage (NCBI taxonomy): Eukaryota > Metazoa > Chordata > Actinopteri > Siluriformes > Ictaluridae > Prietella > Prietella phreatophila. Next base: position 1,918,592 of record JAOUWY010000075.1, read on the forward strand.
CGTTATCCAGTCAGCCAATCATGTGGCAGCAGCACAATGCGCAAAAGTGTACATCGAACATCAGAATGGGGAAAAATGGGATGTGTGTGTGTGACTTGAGAAGCTGCTGATCTCTGTAGTCTACGCAGAATGGTGCGCAAAAACAAAAAACATCTACCGAACAGCATTTCTGCAGGCGGAAATGCCTCGTTGATGAGATCAGAGTGGAATGGCAAGACTGGGTGAAGCTGACCGGGAGTCTACAGTAACTCAAACCAGCATCTAAAAATGCACAACGCAGCAGACTTTGAGGCAGACGGGCTACAACAGCAAGAAGGCCACGTCGGGTTCCTCTCCTGTCAAGCAAGAACTGGAATCTGTGGCTACACTGAAACTGGACGTTTGAAGGTTGGAAAAAGACTGTGCAGAAAGATTGGCTGATTGGATAATTGCATGAAGTAGCGGTAAAAGTGTCTGGTTAGTTTCTTCTCATTACTACATAAAAGCAGGGAAAATCCCTTTTATTTACATTTATGTTACTGTGAAAGTTGCTGATGTAATCCAAAATTTCGGAGGCGGCGATGTGGGGTGGGGGGGATGTATCAGGAACATTAAGTTTTGGTGATTGTTTATACACTGTATGACAGGATGTCCCAGTGTGTCCTAAACCGCAGGTCTGAATCGGTTTTAAGGCAAACCGACCCATGTATAAGCCAGTGTGTAAGATAAAGCTGTTCGTGGTTACACGATATAGTTCACGTATATCTCATGTGCCGACGTTTTTGCAAATATTGTACAGATCAAGATGGGTGAGATTTGGGGGGGGCAAAAAAGGTCTCAAAACTCGATCTTCTCATGTTCGAATAGAATACTTTCCAGTCTCAATGTGGCAAGTTCCAGTACCTCAGACGAGACGTTTATTTATGTAAAGAAGAAATAATCCTAAGAAGAAGGGTATCTGGACCAGTTTTTATATGTTGCAAGCTTTCTAACATGCGTTTTTAACAGCTCGTGAAGCAGTACTATGCAAATTCAGCTCATTCGAATAACGAGTCGGCCAGCCGCCGCTTCCCTATCCTGATGCTGAACGTCATCGTCCCGGCCTCGAGCGTGGACGTTAATCTGACGCCTGACAAATTGCAAGTGATGCTACAGAACAAGGTAGACACGTATTTCGTTCAACTTCACTGCACCAGTTTTTCTTTTGAATGAAATTCCACACACGAGCCTGATGTTATTGGTCACACGGTTTCTCGCCCCCTCCCCAGGATGCTGTGCTTTTAGCAGTGGAATCTCTACTGATCTCGTTGTATGGTTCTTATTCTGTTGGGAATGACGACCAATCGATGGCAGAACAGTCTCATTCTGTGGTGGAAATTAGGAAGGAACCCAATGAAGTGCCTGAAAAAGGTGCCCCAGAGCCTAGCGTGGTTGCTCCACCTGTGGTGCTAGACAATTCCACCACAAACACCAAAGAAAAGGACAGCGAGGCGTCCTTGCCAGGTACTGCTAACACAAGCACGTCTTCCTCGTCGGAGGACTGGATAATCAACACGAGCTTGAGCGATTCGTCGTTTGCTGAGAACGTAGTGTTGAATTCTACAGTTGGCCCAGATGACAAACATGAGGGCTGTCTCGTGCAAGTGGACAAAGAGATCTCGGCAGAGAGTTGGGCCATGGGTAAGGCTTTCACAGATCCCACCACTGGAGGATGCCTCGAACCTGTGAAGCTCCATCAACCTGATGCTCAACAAGATGGTGACCTTGCACCGGAAACCAAAACTAAAAGTAGCAGCCCATGCACAAGACCCACAAATGTCATCGTGGAGAAAACGGCCAAATTAACGGCCTACGACCTGATCAGCAGCCGCTCCGTGCGTCAGCCGCTTTCCGCCTTCGCGCTGTTTGAGCAGGACACCAGATCATCTGTCCTGCTGGAGAAGCCACGAGCCAGTCTGCAGGATGTCACTGCTGCTGTAAAAGAGAGATGGGAAAGCCTCGGGGAGGAAGAAAGAAAGAAGTAAGTTTCCAGATTTCACTCCCAAAGCTGCATTTTCCAGTTGTTGTGATTCACTCTCTTGGTTTAGGGAGGGGGAAAAAAGGGAGGGAGACTGAATAGACTTGCCACTTGCAAGGATAAAATATGGTGTGGAAAGTCTGCTTGATTTGTTCAGGTTGCTGTCCAAAGCAAGAGGGATTGATATGATCTTGCGTTCATGTTTTCCAGACAACTGCATCTGATTACTTGGTTCGCCGGTCGATAATATTTTCCACTGTAAAAGAAGTATTCAGGATTCCAGAGAATGCCATGGTTTATTTTTAACACCGACAGAGTCTCACACGAGACGGTGTCCGTGTAATGGTGGTTTATTCCATTTAAGTCAAAACGAATCTATTAAATAAACTTGTTATTTGATGTAAAAAAAAAACAACAACCACGAACTACAGGGTGTATTCCAATCTTGCACCCGGTGTTCCCCAGATAGACTCCGGAGTCTATCTGGGGAACACCGGGTGCAAGATTGGAATATCTCCATGACCATCCCTGACCAGGACAAAGTGGTTACTGACAATGAATGAAGGAATAGACTGTATGTTGTAGAACAGTTTCATGAACTCTTTAGTCAGAGCCCTTTGTACATGAAGCGCATTAAAGCTAAAGTCCTTATCATACCACTTCTCAGAGATGGAACTAGTTTTTAGAAGACTTTGTACCAATGTAGTTGCAGGGAGTCTGGGTCTGATGGCACCTGGATTCCACCAGGAATGTGAAGTATGCCTAAATGCCATATTTCCGATATCAAACACTGATTTATTTATTTATTTTCTTTTTATCATCCATCTAGGCTAAATTACTTAAGGTCGCTAAGATTGGATGGAACCATTGGTAATTTTGAAGTCTTGACAGATTCAGAACAATCAGTTGGCTTCGAGTTCTTGTCCTCCTCCCCAGTCTCAAATTTCTGGACTGGAACAGGCTTTCCTCTAGGATTGCCCTTTAGTTACCTCTCATTTTGTCCCCAACCCTTCCCAGTTTCCAAGTCCTTGCGGATGAGAAGCATCCAAGAACACGGTGCTATCACCACCGTGCTGTTCTCAGGGTGATGAACAGTTCCATTTTGGTCTTATCAGATCAGAGATGAGACAAACTTGCCTTTGATACCAGAGCTAATTTAGGGGTTTTATAGCAAAAGGGCGAATACTTATGCAGTCACGATTTTTGTTGTTTTTTGTTTTTCTTTTTGATGAAACTTTATTGATTTTGATTCAACTTTACTAGTCATGGAAATTTTGTTTTGGTTCTTGACATAAAATCTCAATGAAGTCTATTTCAGTTCCAGTCCAGTTCACATTTATGGGCAGAGCCAAGAGTTCCATTCTAGTGAGCATTTGTCTTTCGTTTAGTTTTTCTAAAGGAAAGTAGTCTAATTACAGTGAGATAATGAACAGGAACCGTGTCAGGCAGCACATTAGAGTCATTACTGAATTACAGCATCCTTTTACAGACCAGTAAATTGGTGCATAAACGCCTGCCCTTTTTTTGATCTTCATAGCTCTTAGACTGAAAAGGAAAGGCCTTGTGAAACAAGATCATTATTCCTCTCAGGAAATAGCGAAGAATGATTTTATTTTCTTCTTTTTTTCTAATCCAAATCATTGCGTGCCTGCTTCGTTTAATTGGATGGATGGAAAAAGTGCATCACCATCGCCCAGGGGCATCTGTGGAAGGTATGGACGGGTGTATGGAAAAAGTAATGTCTTTTCGCGTGCTATTGTGCAGTAATAAACGAGCCTGAGCTAGTGCTTGGCTCATTTTTCGGCCACTCTTAAGTGGCACAACCTTTTAGGAATCAAGTTGCACTGGCACATCACGCACCGGCCTGTTGTGCTAAGCTTTTTGAGATTTTTAAAATTATTATTATGATGGATGTGCCAGTGTTCATAACTTAAAAACCCCTTCACCTTCATACATGGGCATACGCATAGCTTGGACCTATGTCTCTGGTCAGCTGGGGCAGTAATGCAGTGCCAGATGCAGCAAAGCAGCCCCAAAACTTAACCAAGCCTCCTCCTTGTTTCACAATCGGGTACGGTGTTCTTTTCTTTGAAAGCTTCATTTTTCCCCCGTCTGTGGTCATAAAGCTGATGTGACTTCCCAAAAAGCTCCAGTTTTTCTTTCAATGTTTTTCTTTCAACACTGGAGTCCTCCTGGGTCTTCTTCCATTGACCCCACTGTTGCTCAGGTATAAATACCACTTTACGTCTTAATTTCATCACTTTTAAGGAGGAATAAAGCACCAATGAGCTTTAAGGGTACCCACAAATTTGTCCACATCTGTATGTGAGGTTGGAATTTCTTCCGAAAGACCAAAGGTAAGCTTAAATGGTGTACTCGTCTGTACCATTTTTAAGTGTTACTACCTTCTGATGCAGATATTCCTAAACATTCCGGCTCGGTTTAAACAAATAAATTCAATAAAGTTCTTTTATAAAGAAAATCCAAATATTTAGGAAAAAGTTCTGGATTGCCAGGAAAAAAATCTGTCTTTGATCCTAATCCTTCTCAAGCTCTCAACTGCCTTTGATGCTGTGAATCACCAGATTACAGCACTCACCCTCCACTCGTACCCGATCCTTCATTCATTTTCTCTGCTTGCGCACGGTTTCATCGATGACAGCAGGTGACGAAAAGGCATTTTTAAACCGAGACGTTCTCAGTCGAGTACGACACTGTAAAGAAGGCGCGAAATCCACCCTATTCGCTCGATTGATTCCTCAGACCGGACTTATAGTGCACGTGGTCTGATGTTTCATCAGTTGTCCACTCGCGACATCACTTCCTACCTGTTTCCGTTTACTGTTTGATGCAAAAATAAAAGTAGGAAGATCAACTTAGAACCACGGTTTCATCTTATCCTGTCGTATCGGAGCTCTCTTTAAATGCGTATAGAGACATTATGGAGGAAAAGAACAGTACGGAGGATATGTGGAGAACGCTTCTGGTGAGGATACGTAGGCGGTACAGTTCGCTTAATCTGAGAACGAAGCGAGTACAAATCCAAGCATGTAACTTTTCACACTGATTTAGTGTGTTTTTTACTTCGTTTGTGTTCGCAAACTAGTTAGCTTTCGAATCGGCTGTCCTGGAGAAGTTCCTGTTAGTCAGCTCCTAGCTTCGTCAGTGGAGTACCCCAAGGGTCAGTTCTCGATCCACGCTCAATCTCCTTATTTACTAAAGCTCGTAAGGGAATTCGTGGCTTCTCTTTCCATTGTTACACTGTTGATGCTGCACATTTCGTTCAGTCCACCTCTCCGTTCTCTCAGAAGAAATCAAACTGTCTGTCTGACATTTCCGGACTAAAGACTCGGCATGTGAAATGGAATCTCAACCACTGACGCCCTCACTGCCCATCTGATCAGACGGGTGGGCTTTTAGACGACCGACTCGTCACACCAACCCCCGAATCTTTAGATTTATTGTACAACATCAGAAAAATACAACATTCCTGACTCCCATAAAAAAAAACTGCAGATATTTCCTGGATTGACTACAGCGACTCTCCACAACAGAACCTTCAAAAAGCTGCTACTTTCTTTACTTCCTTCCTTAATTATTCCTTTTTTCTTTCTTTGCTCTCTCCTTTCTTTCTTACCTTATTTCTTTCCTCTCTTCTTCCTTTCCTTAATTATTCATTTTCTCTTCTTTCCCTTGCTTTCTTTTGTACTTCCTTTATTACTCTTTCTTACCTTATCTTTCCTCTGTTCTTTCTTCCGTCCTTCCTTAATTCTTTCTTTTTCTTTTTTCCCTTGTACTTCCTTGATTACTCTTTCTTTCCATCTTGCCTTTATTTCTTTTCTCTTTCCTCTCTCCTTTCTTTCCTTCTCTTTGCTCTCTTCTTTCTTTCTGAAACACGCAGATTCCACATTCCATTCACATAATTTACACAGAAAGCAAGGCCGCATCCTCAGACCACAGTTAGAATTTAAGGATGAGACGAATTACCTTACTTTTGAAAACAGCTGAAATATTTGGACCCTTTATATAATGTATCGTTATGTAGTGTTGTGATCTGCGGTGTTTACTTGGTGATTTGACCTTTTACATGTACATTATTATAGGTTTTACTCCAGCGATCGTCAACGTGATGTCCAGTGTGTTGGCAGACGCCTCAGAAGACGAAATGTAAAGTGAGAAAGGCAGAGCCATGTGCTTTTACAGGCTTTGGTTTTCTCTCTAGCCACCAGTTGCTCGCAGGTAGCAGATGTGGGTTTTTCTAAATCTCGGCAATTTCTGCAGTTTTCTACACCGTGATTTATATCGTATCCCAGGAGGCCACTTAGTCCCACAAGAGGAAGTTAAATGAAACGTTCCTTATGTGGATTGGGAGTCTTTAATTAGTCGCAACTGCTGACCTGCTTGTTACAGTTATACGTTTAATTCGTTCATTAAAACGGTAACAAATTAAATACGTTCATTAAAACGTATTAAAATATAAATGTTAATAAATTAAATATGTTAATTATATACGTACGCTTCGAAGAGAAGTGCTCGTCTCGGACATAATCTCATTATCTCGGACTTTCTTCTGATAAATGCTTTACATTGCTAAATTGTTATCCTGCTATTATCCTCTGAACTTTTTGCGATCCCAACAATTCTATTATCCACCCATTTAAATGTTTAAGGCTTGCTGAATAGGAAATATTCTGTAGATTAGTGGTTAGCATGTTCGCCTCACACCTCCAGGGTCCGGGCTGCGGGGGTTTCCTCCGGGTACTCCGGTTTCCTCCCCTAGTCCAAACACATGCATGGTAGGCTGATCGGCGTGTCTAAAGTGTCCGTAGTGTATGAATGTGTGTGTGAGTGTGTGTGTGATTCTGCCCTGTGATGGACTGGCACCCTGTCCAGGGTGTACCCCGCCTTGTGCCCGATGCTCCCTGGGATAGGCTCCAG
>JAOUWY010000075.1:2019034-2029134 GCA_025728095.1 Prietella phreatophila
CCAGCGCATCCAATTATTTTGCATTCGAATTTTTATATCGTGCTCTGACCGTTACTTATGTTCTGTTGGAGCCAAACATGAGGGATAGTAGTACGGGTTTCCTTTTGGTTACCGAGGTTAACGTTAGAGTTAGAGTTACTTGTGGACCTAGAAGGAATGATTTGTATTTATATTTATGTGATGTCTATTTTTGCTCTGTAGTGGTTTGCATTTGAACAGTCATGAACAGACAACGAAACTCCCACTCAGTCAAAGCTCCACCTAAACTGTGCAGTTACCCTCCCTGTAAACAAAACAAAATGGACAATAGGCTTCATTGTCCTTACAGATGATGTATATTGTGCAATAAAAACATTGCAAGTTTAAAGGGGTCACATACATTTATATAGTCACAGAAAGTCTGAGTATTCTCACACACGTCATTCTCTTTGAATTACGGGCTGTATTCATAGTGGGCAATTTAAATTGGAAAGTTATGTCAATATTTTCACAAGGAAAGTTCCTTGTATTCAGAACTGGGTCACGTAACTTGTTCAGTAGTGCCTTTAAACCAGAAAACTTGGTTTATTGAAAATGTAGGCTTGAAAAGGAATTGTTTTTCTTAATAGCGTAACATGATTTATGAATGGGAAGCTGGCAAGCATTGAAATACAAGTAACAGGAAGTCAATAGGTCTGCGAGCGCTAGTGAGAAAGCTTCTACTTTGCATTCTTTTCTAATTCAGTACAACAGTTTATATTAGAAATCATATCACTGACAACAACCTGGGTGAAAAGTAGAATGTTTGAAATATTTACATGAATGTCAGAGTTTCTTAGTATTTGCAAGGGCCCCTTAATGAAACTTTGGTTTCGTTTAACAATATGGCTTCCACAGTCATTATTCAGCAGATTATAGAATAGCACTTGATCCAGCGCATCCAATTATTTTGCATTCGAATTTTTATATCGTGCTCTGACCGTTACTTATGTTCTGTTGGAGCCAAACGTGAGGGATAGTAGTACGGGTTTCCTTTTGGTTACCGAGGTTAACGTTAGGGTTAGAGTTACTTGTGGACCTAGAAGGAATGATTTGTATTAATATTTATGTCAGTGGAAGGTACTCACAAGGATAGAAAGACTAACGTGTGTGTGTGCGTGCATCGGCAGTTAATGGCACAGTTGGTGCTCCAAGATCCAATGAAAGTCATCGAGACAGTTGAGATGTCCGTGGAAACGATAGACAAGCTTCAGACACAATCGCCGCTGTGGGACTTCCTGTTGGGGTTGCCAGATATCTTCCTGAAATCCTCAGATCAGGAGAGGATCATGGCTATAGCCGACACACTGATGGAACTGAAGTGAGTAACTCATTTACACCTGCCATGTAGTAATTACTCACTGTATCCCATCTGTCACCCTGCAAAAAGTATTGGCCCTCATCAAATTCATCTTCTGGACATAACAAATCACAGTGTTTTCTCTCTTGCTTCTCCGTAGGACCTGGAATTCAATTCAGAGCAGCTCCCAGCAGGCTAACGCTTCAATGGACATGCTAAACTCTATCATCGATGAAGGCATCAAGCTCCTTAACTACCTCCAGACTTGGGAGGGAAGAAGTATGTGCTTTTCAGTCTGTGAGATGGTCTCTGTTCGCTGAAACTGGTCTTACAAAAAATAAAAAATGATGCAGCGTCTGCAGGCGCTTTGTAACTGCGTGCAAGGAAACACAAAGGAAACAGAAAAACTGGAGTGATGCGCTGATTTATTGTGTGGCTTTAAAAACTGTAACATGACCTTGTGGGTGTAATCATTCTTGTCTAAAGTCTGAGCTTCAATAGTAACCTGCATCATTTTGCCAAAATGTGATACGTGATACTAGCTTGGACATGTTAGAAAGGTTAAGAATATATTATAGTACAGTTTTTACAACCACAGTAATAAATTAATAGTAATATTTGACTAACTTTACAGTACTTTATTAGCAACTTCATAGTAAAACTTAATAGCTCTGTTTTAGTAATAATAGTAACTTGAAAGTCCTGTTTTATTAATTATAGTAATACATTTCTAATAGCATTTTACTAACTTTATGGTACTTTATTAGTAGCTTTATAGTAACAACTTCATACTACTGTTTTGGTAACTATAGAAATAACTTATAGCATTTTACTAACTTTACAATAAGTTATTAGTAACTTTATAGTAAAACTTAACTGCTCTGTTTTAGTAATAATAGTACCTTAATAGGTCTGTTTTATTATCTTTAAGAATAACTGTCATACCGGTTATGTAACTACAGTAATAACTTTAGAGTTGCATTTTACAAACTTTACAATAATCATCTTATAGTACAGTTTTAGTATCTATACTTTAGTAACGTTATAGTACCATTTAATTAACTTTATAGTTATCAGTTGTGGCATTGGTTTGGTATCCTTGAATTTAGGTCAGTTTATAGTTAGCATTCTCTACATATTTGCTTTCAGAAAGTCAGCCCTGACATGTACAGTAGCAATAAATAAAATCTATGTCTTTCCTGTTAAGTACAGAAATTGTGGTATATTACAGGATCAATGACCAAAACATAGCTAGTGTAATACTACACAAAGGTACCACTACCAGCAAATATATTAGAACATCCACCTGTTTATTTCACTGTGTGTCATTTCATACTTGTTTACTTTTTCAACTCTACACAGATGTTAACATCTCCCTGGTTGATGTACTGGTGCCATCCAACATGTCTCTAATTAGCCCTGAAATGGCCACACTGATCCAAGATCTGCAGATCCCTCTGGATAAGGTACACAACATTGTCAATAAACATCAGTAACACTGCAGTGGCATGTTTACCCTATAAAAAGGTCTACTGTAAAAATTGTAACTGCAAAATTTACTATAGGAAATCTATAAATATACAGTACTATTACTTAACAGTAGTATCAATTCAGTTATTATTGTAAATGCACTTTATCTCACTGTATAGCAGCACCACAAAATTACAAAATTATAGCACCAGTGTGGTAACCTTACATGAATAACTATAGTACGGTGTTAGTAACCTCACAATAATAACTTTATATGACTGCTTTAGAAACTTGACAGTAATAACCTGACTGTATATGACTGCTTTAGAAACTTGACAGTAATAACTTTTTTGTAGTATTGTTTTTGTAACATTAATAACAAAGTACAATTTTGTTCATTTTACAGCACAATTTTTAGCACAATATTATTACCTTTATAGTAATGAAATTTACTATTAATAAACTAATAATTTTACATTACAAATGTAACTTTACACTGACAATTTTTTTTACTAACTTTACAGTAATAACTTTATAATGGTTGTATCTTTATAAGTTATATCATTTTATAGATCAATGGAGGAAATACATTACTGAAAAAAATACAGCTGCTTTTGACAGACAGACAGACACACAGACAGACAGACAGACAGAGAAACATAAGTAAAAAAAGGTTAATTACTATTGCCAAATATCTACTATTTGCATAAATAGTATTATTACTCTAAATTAGTGAAAATCTGCTGTACACTTAAAAGTCAGAAGTAACCCAATTCTTCCACAGAGCTGGCAACCCGCGTAACGGACTACTGAAAATTTACTCATTTTTTGACTTTTTTTTTTGTGTTCCTCAGGTGCTTGTATTGTTCAACAGAAGCGCCTTCTCTGAGTTCATGTGTAACAGCAGGTCTATCTGTGACGGCCAGCAAATCGACACAATGTATGCATGGATAGACCAAGAGAAAATTGCTCTGCAGGTACACATCCTTTAAAATTCAATCCAAATTTGTGTTAAGCAAGCTATTGTTTACACACCAGGGTGAAAAATTTCTCTTCTTCACCGGCTCGATTTCATTAACATTATTATTATTCTTACTAAAGCACTATTGTAGTGTGTAATCTGGTTCAAATCCTATCCGGATATACAACCTACAATGTGGATGTACGTCTTTTTCCATATTTTGAAATTATTGCATCTAATTCAAATCTTGAATTAGTATTTTTAAATAATTTTTAAGCCCAATTTCTTTTTCCTATTTAGTCAGTGCCACATCCTGCCTAGTAGCTAGTGCTCCGTTAACGCAGTATAAAGGTTGCATGCAATGCTGAGTTCCCTTTCAAGTAAAGTGTTTGGATCATTGATGATTTAGAATAAAGGTATGGGGGTTTTTCTGTCTGTTTAGGAGTTGATAGTTGAACAGAAATGCCAGCTCAGACACATGCAAAGATCATTTCTGAATTTGGTTGAAAGCTTGTGTCATGTGAGGTGTTTTATTAACAGGTGCTGTTGGTCTGGAGTCGGTCTGCAACTTCTCCGGCAGATCTCGCCTTTGCTAAAGACACTCTGGGGAAATTGTTTGGAGGCTTTTTCCAGGACGGACCAAATACGGGCTCCGAGAACAGCCAGCCAGAGACACTGCAGGAACAATTGTACGCTCCCAAGTGATATTTCTTTTGACATTTATTATGTTTAGATCAGAGATTCTTGAATCTGATTCTTGCCATGATCCACCATGACTATGCACTAATCCTTTACAAAGGCTGCATCCTTTACAGGTTAAATGTAATGTCGTTTGAAGTGCACTTCAAAGTGATTTTTCAAAACGTAGGCCGTTCTACTATCGCACAATTCCGGCCTGTTATGGCCACAAGAATGAGTATTACAAGTATACAGTATATCAACCAGACAGAGTGTGGAGGGAAACATTCCCATGTTGCTACCCGTCTCATTTACTAAACTCCAATAGAAAGCTGGGGTAACATGGAGCATATGTTATGTTGTGCTGGCGGGTAGCGTTGTTGCTTCACATCTCCAGCATTATAGGTTGTGTGGAGTAATTTTGCATGTTCTTCCTGCGTCCATGTGGGTTTCCTCTGGGTTCTCCGGTTTCCTCCGACCTCCCAAAAACATTCCAGTAGGAGGAATGGTGCCTCTAATATTTCCTCTAGGTGTGAATATGTGCTCATGGTGCCCTATGATGGACTGGTTTCCCATGCAAGGTGTATTCCTGCCTCACACCCAGTGATCTAAGCAGAAGCTGACCAGGATAAAGTGCTTACCGTGGCCATTTTTCAGTTCAAAGTAAAAATAACCCCACAAATAAAGCAGCCAAACAGGAATCTGAATGCAGATCAAGATCCCTAACGAGCGACCCAGAAGCAACGGTGGCAAGGAAAAACTCCCTGAGAGAACATGAGGAAGAAACTTTGAAACGAGGCGAACCCATCCTCTTCTAGACACAACAGTTGCTTCTGTGGGCATTTTCTCTTCAGAGTTCTCTGCATAGGCTTTTATCACTTTAGAAAGGAAAGCATCACGTTAACTTAGGTGTGCTCGGAAAATGTACGACCCCTGGAGCCTTGGGTGTTTGTCATAATCTAGAACTGCTCACTCGTTTGTCTTTACGGTGTCTTGATCTACATTTCATTTAGTCATAATATAAACGTAACAGAAAAAAAACAATATAAATGCGCACTCATTTCTGTCCTTTCTACACTTCCGGTCTCTGTATAGATTCCTAGGCGTTGCTAATACAGTATTGGGATGGCTGAGTGGAACGCCAAGCTGGGATTACATCCAAACTCTCTTGACGGGAACTTATTCCACCATGCGGTTTGCCACGGCAGTAATGGAGACACAGCTAGGTATTTAAATACTTAATGTTCATAGAATCAAACAAAAATCACTTATATGTCCAGGCATTGTGTATGATTATGCTCTCTGTTTTCCAGCACATGTCCAACCACTGCTGCACAATCAAGAGAATCTCCAGGAGACCATGTTGTCTCTCATACAGAATGAAACTGAAGTGGATAACGAGGAACCTTGGTTGGACGTGGGGCAGAAGGTACATACAGTGAATAATATACACATTATTGTTTTTGTTTATTCCATTGGCCAACAGTTTTATCTAATGAGATGTACAGCTGAGGGTTAGAGCGGTACTCATTGGCCTTAAAGTGGCAACTTACTTGGATTTAAACTCAAATTTGTAAACTGTAGCAAAGCATCAAGGCTTAACCTGCTAAGCCACCATCATCTCCACAAATACCATCCACTAAAGGTAGGTCCGTTGAGCTGAATTTAGACCAAGCAGAATGATTTAGTGATTGTATAGTGGAGGAATGGTAGAACTCATTACCCAAGGCTCTAGGTGGCTCCTGGGATTAGGGTCTAGACTTTTTTTTTTTTTAACTCATTGCTAGTATTTTCCTAGCAAACGTTTCTAGTTTGGCAGAACATTTTTGAACATATGGTTCTTGGAACTTTATGTTCTATAAGTTCCTAGAACTTATATTCTATGTATCTAGACTCTTCTCCTAGAATGTATCTAGATCCTAGAATGTTTAATCTGACATGCTTCCTTGGAGTTTTGAGAACATTTTTCCCAGCACACCAGTGTTTCCACAATGTTAGTATGGTAGAAATGGTGTGTAAACAACTAAGACTATTTGAGAAGCAAATAATTATGATGCTTCATGTTTGCAGAATATTGCAGGAACTTCATTTATCTAACCTTAAACCTTGATAAAAAGTGTTTTACCGTATATATATATATATATATTACTAAATGTTCCTTTAACTGAATAAACAGACAATTATTTTTTTTTTAGAAGAATAATTTCATTGCAGTGTCCATGATCTGGCCTGTATATGTACTGCTGTGCGAGTTATATATCTTTTTTTTTTATATTTAACTTGCAGCTGAATCAGTTATCCAGTGTGTTTGATGGCACTTTGGTGTACAATGTCACACCTTCTATGATCCTGACTGAATGGCACAGGTTATACAGCACTGCACTACAGTTCAGTGACTCCGTCAAGGCGGTCGTTGAGCTCGTCCAAGAAAAACTTTTCACTCAAATCCCACATAAGTCGACCGTTGACTGGTCTGAGATTCTTCTAAACAGGTTGGAAAAACTGTTGTGGTGAAACACTGTAGGATTTTGCTGTCAAGACTCTATATTTTGCTGCAATATGTGTTATTCATCAGCACTATATCACATTCTGATGTTTGCCTTCCAGTGGTTTGGAGGAGCTTGCAATGATGGGGTCAGTACTTCAGAACAGCAGTCAGTGGTCAACCATGGAGCCGTACTTCCAACTGGCATACTGGATCATGACCTTCCAACCTAATATCACCGCACCACCAAACTGTGAGTGATCTTTATCTCGGATAATGTGGTCACCATCAATAATTAATAATTAGCTACATGTAGATGCAGTTTATGTATCTACAAAGTACTTTTAATCCCGTTAAATGATAAAGATTCATCCAAAAAGATTATTCAGTATCTAGAAGGTTTATAGATTTGAGATAGCAGAACATAAATCTAGACCTACTAATGGCTCTTGGGCGTTTAATGCACTGATAATCCCAGCAGTAGGTATATAGCCATTATTCAACATCACACCTTTATGCGTTTTAGATTAGTAGCACGTCTTTTGAAAAGCTGGGCACTACTTATAAAATCTTAACACATTTCAAAAACCATGTCCCCCAATTTGAGCTGGATGGAGTCTGGCACAGTTTGGTAATTTCCCCAGCTCACAGACACCTGCTTCCACTCTTCAGTTATTTTCCAGGTTTTGCAGGTGTGTTAAGCAGAAAATTCATCATACTGTTTTGGACTCCAGCTTTCCTGGATCAGAGCACCATGATGTCAAGGGAAAAGCAGAGTATCATACACATAACATAATAAGTTTAGTCACAGCAAGGTAATGCAATAAAAAAAAAAGAAAAATCTTGAAATAATCCTGTCGTGATGTTACGTACATAAGCAAGCCTGATGCTAGACATTTTTTTCCATCTTTCATCACAGACAAGAACTCAGAGAAACTCAGTATCTTCTCTTTGCCAGTCTAGTTATAGTCAATTAAAGCAGTTAAAGGCACTCATCCATTTACCAGAATTCTACAAGCCTGTCTTCCATCTCTGCCATCAACTGCGCACAGCCTTTTAATTAGCTATTGTCTCTTTAGGTCACTGACTGGCCTTGATGACAAGCTCACACTACAGATCAAAATGTTTTAAATCTTGTGAGGCATCAGATCGATCCAGAGCGAGATTGAAAGGCTTAAGATCGACTTGTTTACTCTCCAACACCACTTGAGCAAACATGGGGTTCTGATGGAGCTCCCATCCTAAAAAATGTGCTGCTAATTTTGAAATGGCAGATAAGATCGGGGCTAAAAACCTTGTCATATATGCCGAGCAAAAGAAGTGACTGATTGTAGCTTTTCTACAGATTATAGGAAATTGTAACACAAAGTATTTGAGACATCCTGATAGTATATTTATCACAACACAGGTACACTGTGAACGTCTGTCGATCTTCAGTTCCAGTTATGTTCATCATATTGCCTCTTGAAACTTTAATTATACACATGCCACTTTATTCAAGAAGAAGAAAAACACATAGATAAAGCTAGTGGGCCAAGAAGTGTGAGAAGAGTTTTCAAGTTCTTAAGGCCAGGTTGGTGAGTTATGTATTTAGCTAAAAATAATAATAATAATAATTCCTTTACTCCTTTACCCAGGCACTTTTACACCAAATGATACTATCTGTAATATTGGATTTACATGGGAGGGATTTATTCCAGTGGTTGGATCTCTACTCCAGGAAATCAATGAGAATCCAGCTGCACTTCTGAGGTAGGAGAAGTTTAAATCCCTCTACTATACACTACAGTCGTATTTTATTTATTTAAGGCATTAACAGCATCATCACCACATTTATTTGGTTGTAATAACTAATCAACATTGGAATTTGTAATGTATGTATACAAGACTGGTATGTGTCAAAATTAAGACATATTTTTTATATTTTGCATTGTATTTAGACCTATCCAGGGAGCAGAGTCGCTGCTGAAAGGCATCATGATGGACACCTACATGAATCATTTACAGGAGTTCCTCAGCAGCACTGGTGGATCACCGCAGAACCTCTCATTGAGCCTCACTGATTTGGTCAACCAGAATCTACAGTTTCTCTTGAATATCCCACGCACTGATGAGCGAGATGAAGACAGCTTGCTTGCCATGCTGAATGGCACTTTGGAGTCCTTTGGCCTGGGACAGTTAGGGGTTCTCTGGTCAGGAGGCTTGAACTACAGTCAACCAAACTCTGTGATTATGAACATCCTCCATCAGTTGAGCCCAGAGTCTATTCAGATGCTTAAGAGTGACAGAAAGTTTGCAGTTCTGTGTGACATCTTGCATGAACCTGGAGAAATCTTGGGTCCTGAGAAGCAGATCCAATTAGAACATGTTCTCAACCGTACAAATGCTCTGTTTGGAGATTTGGCATTGTGTGCAGCTAGTGGTCAAGACTGCCTGTCTAATGTTTCTCAGCTTTTCCAGATACTACCTTTGCTTGAAGAAATGATGGCAGCAGGGGAAGGTGGCAATTTCACCATGATGCCCATTGAGAGCAATATGACTTTGTCTGTTGCTGGTCATATTCTTTCCCTTCTCCTACCATGGAACATGTCAGAATCTTCTGCATATATGATGGACAATGTCAGTAATATCATCTACCTCCTTGAGCAGTTGTCTGGCTCACCCAATCTCAGCATCAATGACATTCAAGACATGCTCCAAGCCTTGAACCTCACTATATTTGATTTAGAACAGTTCACGCATCTTTCAGAAGCTTCTTCCTTGCCTGTGCTACTTTCAAAGCTCATGGAGCTCGTCAACATCTCACAGTGCCTGAACGCTCTGCTCCAGGACCCAGCATCTCATATAGGTTCAATGATACCAGAATGCACCATGCAGATTATTGAGGGATTAATCGGTTTCCTTCAGGCCATACCCATGTTGGAAGACATCCATACACATTCTACATCAATTCTTAATATGGTGTTTGATGAGGCAAAGAGCTTAATGAGTATTTCTAGCTTAGAGACTGATCTACCAGGAGTGACAGAAGAACTCTTGTCAAAGGCTTCGAACTATACTCAACTCAACTCTGTGGTCATGAACATCCTCCATCTGCTGAGCCCAGAGTCTATTCAGATGCTTCACAGTGAGCGACAGTTTGCAGTGTTGGATGACATCTTGCATAAACTTGGAGAACTCTTGGCTCC
>JAOUWY010000075.1:2124221-2138109 GCA_025728095.1 Prietella phreatophila
GTGTGTGTGTGTGTGTGTGTGTGTGTGTGTGTGTGTGTGTGTGTGTGTGTGTGTGTGTGTGTGTGTGTGAGAGTGATCTGCTTCCCAAACCACCACCCACCCGGAATAAATCACCACACGTGCACGCTTTTTTTTTTTTTCCTTCTTTTTTTTTTCTGGATACAACTTTTTCAGTCTATTTAACAAAATAATTTGTGTCTTCATAAATAGTACACATCTTTCCCTCTGTTTTAACCTCAGGATACATACTGTACATTTGGATATTTACATTTGTATGTCTGTACATGATGGGCACCTTAAAAAAAATCAATAATAAAAAAAAATATATATTAAAAAACAAAAACAACCCACAAGTGTTCATGAGAGATACGAGCCAAGCACTTTTGGTCTCTTTTCTTTTTCACTTAAATATATATTCTTCTGCTTGTGAATGTACAGAGTATACTGTAGTAACAACACCCATCTGGAATAATCAACATTACTATAGTAATTGATAGATACAGGAAAAGATAGTTTGCTATAAGAATGACCCTCAGTGCCCCGTGTGTAATAAAAGCTGCGTGTTTAACAGTATGTCTCTGTGATAATAGATACCATCTCTCAGTTTTCAGGCACAAATGTATATAACAGTTTTGTTTAGAAAAAACAAAAAAAAAACATCAACGAAAGAACACTTTTCTTTTGTGTTTCTGCTTTTTTCTTTTCCTTCTTCTTCCAGCTACAGTTAGTTGGTGTCTCGAGAAAAAGGGCTACGGTTGGTTCACTTTTACAGAACTCAGCATGGATGATGAGGGAGACTGCAAACACCCACACACCCCCTCCCCCCTCCCCAGTGTTCACAACAATCTAGACTTTTGTGGACGGAAAAACCCTTGTCAGTGTATAACCCCAATCCGTTGGGACACTGTGTAGAATGTAAATAAAAACTGAACGCAACGATTTGCGAATCTCATATGTTATTCACAACCGGATGTAGAAAACAGATCAAACTGTTTAAACTGAGGAAATGGACCGTTTTTAAGGGGGGGGGATATATATATAAAAAATATTGGGACAGGTCAGCGAAAGGCTAGGATGTAAGTGTTCGTGGAAAACAGCTGGAGGAACATTTTGTACGTAATTAGGTTAATTGGGAACAGGTGAGTAACATGATTGGGTATAAAAAAGGATCTTAGAGAGGCAGAGTCTCTTAGAAGTAAATAAATAAAATAATGCGTTATATAAAAAACGCAGGTTTTAGAGCAACATATCATTCCATCCAGATTCCATTCCATCTTTACTTCTAAGAGACTGCCTCTCTAAGATCCTTTTATTTATATATATATATATATATATATATATATATATACACATATATGTATTTTTTATATATATTACACACACGATTTTCGCATATTGGTGAACCTCCGCCCATCTTTACTTCTGAAAGACTCTGCCTCTCTAAGATCCTCTTTTTAAACCCAATCACCTTACTGACCTGTTCCCAATGACCCTCCAGCTCTTTTTTGCTAACACTTTTCCCACCTGTCATTGATCCCATCCTAACTTTTTTGCAACATGTTGCGGCCATCGAATTAAAAACCACCTTATTTTTTTCCCTTGAAACGGTCCATTTCCTCAGTTTAAACATCCGATATATTTTCTATATTCTATTGTGAATAACACGGCTTTATGAGACTTGCTAGTCATTGCGTTCTGTATTTGTTTACATTCTACACAGCGTCCCAACTTTTTTGGAATTGCCGTTGTAGGTGTCAGGACGAAGCAGCAAACAAAATTGGGTTGCTTCTGAAAGTCCTCGGCAGCCGTTTCCTTAATGATTGTCGGGAAAATAAATGTAAAAAAAATCCCACTGAAGATGGATGCTGATGCTTCTCCGAGCTTTCACGTTTCACACAGCTGAGGTCAAATAAAAGTAAAATGACGCATGAATGACGTTACGATCTCGGCGTAAACCCTAGGTCCAGTGTTCTGAAGGTTCTGCGCCATTTACCGCCACAGAATGCAGAATAATATGTAAGAAAAAAAACTTAGTTTGAACAATTCCGTAAATAAATTAATCATACAAAAACATACAAGTGGTTGTAAAACATCATAAACGTGGCATAACATACCAGTGTCACGTTAACATTCTCGGGAATTGTCATGACAGCTTACGTCACATGCTATTTTTTTCGCATACGTATTAGTATTAATACGTGACTTCTGATAGGTTAAAGCTTTATGATGCATCCAGTCGCCAGGCCACCAATCAGAAACGACTACATCAACGCTAAGTAAAGCAGTAAGAAATAGCATGGAACATAAACTGTCATTGTGTGACAAACGTCGTAGCTAAAGTACAATTAGCAAAGATTAGTTTGCGGCACATAGTAATTGTTGTTGTTTTAATAATAACTCACAACTGACAACCAATCAGAAAGGAGTATTTCCCTGTTAGAATATCTTATGAAATATATTGTCTTATGACCGTTCTGTTATAAAACAAGTGAACTAGAGAGGATGATCAACGCATAGCTAACCATGTCGGCCAATCAGAGACGAGTATTTCCTGCACTTGTGCTGCGAAACGTTGACAGTTTTTTACCAACTTTATGTTAGCAAAAATTAACATCTGATATAAAGTGTCTTAACATTATGTAAGCTTTCATGACATTTATCCAACAAATGACATTTGTAGTTTGTTGCTTGTGGGTGTGGCCTGTCCAGCTTTAAAAAAAATGTTTGTTTTGTTAAAGTTCTATCGAAAAATCAGTAGTAGCTATATATAGTTTATAAAGCTAACTAGGTAAAATACAAATTAAATAATGCACTAGTCAGTGAAAATCGGTTGTCTGCGTGCTTTACATAATATACGTGCTCAACTTCCTGCTTCAGATTAGATTAGCGACGCGAGCTAACTGTACTAGCTGCGTTCACTCGCACAAGGCACCGATGATCTCCGCTACATCCTTCCAAGCGTTATTTTCCATAATATCTCTATTCACATTTAATCAGAGGTCGTATATGACTAGATACGTTTTCTTGTAGACCGTTCTTCCATTTTTGCTCATCAAGCAAACAAACTGGCGCTAGAAATTAAGTTACGAGTAGGGGAACTGAAGAAACGTCGGCCCTCAAGCACCGCAGGATCAGTCCGAGGAATCGTTCAAGCCAATCATTTGGATTTGTCGCTTCTTCACAGCGTCATGCCTAATTTGCATAGAATTCAGAAATCACACGTACGTAGAAAACGAACGACCGCCTGTCACTTTCAGGCTTGCTAGTATGGTGACCTGGAGTGATCACATGACACTCGATTATTTACTACAATCATGATTTGGTTACATCAGCCTTATGAGGCAGCTTTTCGAGCATCACCTGAGTGAGTTCCATTGATGCTCAGACTTTCACTAGTAATGTAAACTTTGATTATTACAGAGAAGTCGGTCTATCAGATAAGATTTTTGGAATTGGTAAAGAAATAATGGCACCAAAAACACTCACAGTGAGGGATTGACTCGGCCGGACTTTTATCCCTTGTATCTAAACCAACGCTGGAACTGCACACGTCTGGCTCTCAGTTTCGCGAACACACGCAGCTGAAAAGGTACTTTTAGAAAGATTCTTATGTGATAGAACTCTGGCTAACACAACACCTGCACTGGGTTTCATCAGACTGGGACTGCGGGCGTTAAAGCTGGTTAGCTTTAACGCCCGCAGAGGAGGGATTATGATCATAGAGGTGAACAAACCTCTGGGCTTTCATGGTCTTGCACTGATTTTGGTCACATGTAAAAAAAAATTTCTATATAAAGTCAATAAATAAAAATCATGCTCAGAGCCTGTAAAAATAGTCAAGATTACCCGAGCATCAGAGCTTCACCTGGGGATTTGGCTTCGCGATAAAGGTTCTTGGAATAAAACATAGTGGCTTTAGTTTTCCAATGGCCTGAAATGGGCAACACTAAATACAGGAGTATACTAAACAATTAATTATGATGCTTCCATATCAATAGCACTATCATGTATACTATATAACCTCAGCCTAGAGTACGTTATCGCTCTTATGACCAGATGGCACGAAATGACACGGATCCGACTATACTACGGCTCTAGATCCGTAAGTATTTGGACAGCGACTCAATTTTCATCATTTTGCCTCTGTACACCACCACAACGGATTTGAAACGAAGCGATCGAGATGGGATCGACGTGTGTAGACTTTCCGCTTTCATTCAAGGGGTTTAACAAAAATATTGCATCAAATGTTTACGAATTACAGCCGTCTGTTCCCCCCTTCCATTTTCACAGGCTCAAAAGTAATTGGACAATCGACTGATGAGCAGGTGTGGCCTGCTTTCTCGTTATTTCATTACAAATTATGTCCACCCCCCCTAAGAGAGATAGCAGAAACTTTAGAAGTCAACAATTTGGTAGGTTCTAAAAAAGAAGGAAAGCACTGGCGAGCTCTGCAACACTAAAAGGCATGAAAGATGATGGAAGACAACTTAACGTGGATGACTGCGGAATTCTTGTTTAAGAAAAAAAATAAAAACCTTTTTACAATATCTAGCCAAGTCAAGAAGACTCTCGTCAAAGTCTACAATCAAGAGACACCTTCATGAATGTAAATACAGACGGTTTACCTCAAGATGCAAACCACTGGTGACACTTAAGTAGAGAAAGGCAGGATTAGGCTTTGCTTTAAAAATATATACATTTAATAAGCGTATGGAGAAGGAAAGCAAGGCCTCATATTCCAAAGCATACCACAATCATCTGTCAAACATGGTGGAGGCAGCGTTATGGCGATCGCTACAGTACATTTCAAATCGAATGTGGCGGTGCACAGAGGAAAATTGCAAGAATTATGTTGCTGTCCAAATATTTATGGACCTGCCTGTATTTCATGGTGAATGATCATCAAAATGTGCTCTCTGAAAATATCAAGAGGAGGAAATACAGCATGTTTTCTCAACAAGTGAGAAAATATCTCGTTGTTCTTGATGATAATTCAGATTACAGCAGAACTCTAAGTGAAACAAAACCTGATCTCTACTTGATCCACCCTAATGAATGTAGCTAGCTACTGATTATTAATGCTATTATTTAATCAACTCGCAAAAATATAGAACGAGTCTAGTAATACGATTAATACCAAGTGTGTTAGTAGGTTAAAATACATGGAAATGTACAACCCATTCTCGAGGCGTAACACTACTGAACCCATTTCCGTCTCATTACAAACCCCAATGGATCGTTTATTACCCAGTTCATCCATCAGTGCTGAGGACCACAGGGTCTTAAAAGGTTAACAGGGATGATTTTTTTTGTGGGTAAGAAATACCTGTGATAAATCACATGGGCCGGGTGGATGGCATGTTCGAATTAATGATTCGTAATTTATCATCTAAGGAAGAGAAGCCAGGAAACGGTCCTGTAAAAGCCGACTGGAGAAAATCTATAAGAAAGCATACAAGCTTATTCCAAATAAAGACTCGGATCGATGGCTCGAACGCAGATATCTAGGGGAAAGTCGAAATCCGTCGCATCGGCCTGGGAGTCGGCTTTTCGTTCAGGTCGAGTGCTTCGGTTTATCACTGTGAATGTGATCCCTCAGGATCGTTCTGTATATTACGTAGTGAGCTAGTGTAGAATTTGGCCTTTTTATAGAACAAAAATAATTAGACGTCATTATTTAAAATAACTCTCTTGTTCTTCACAGAGTGTTTGGAAAGGTAAGCATTCACGCTTCCTAAATGGGTTCCACTTGGAATGCTTTCTGAGGAAAAAACCCCACAAAAAACAACAAATAACCCTCACAGAGATGTCTGTCGTGTAATCACATCCAGTGGAAACGGTGGCTCAGTGTTAAAGGCTGCTGATCGGAAGGTTGTGAGTTCAAGTCCCTCGCCTGTCACAGTTAGATCCTTGAGCAAGTCTCTTAATAGTCAACTGCTCAGTCGCATCCTATCTCAATTGTAAGTCGCTTTTGGATGAAAACAAGTAGATGCATCTCCACAGTATAGGAGATGAGCATGTACGCTAACCGATTTAGACTGCAACTCGATTTAACCAACAACGAAAACGGAATTCAGCACCGTGGTTTGGGAAATTGAATTGAACTAGAATTTCAGTTTAATGGCAAGTGTAATTTTATTCATGTGTGTTTACTCTAGCTAGCCATCGGCTGTTAAGTCACACATAGGGCGCCATTACTTTTGTCCCAATTGGACGGCTAGATTTTATTTGTCTTCATTTAAATCGATTCGTTTTGGATCGATTTCCTCGAAATAAATCGTCGATCTAAACTCGACGACGCGACCCGCACATAAACCTCGCACATCGACAGTTATACGATCGGTACAGGGTCACGTTAGATCGTTTAAACATACTCGGGAGCAAAACGCAATGTACGGACTTTTTCCCGAGCGCACAGGATTTTCGTAAAAGCCACATTTCTTGGCTAAACGCTCCTGTGATTAAATTCATCTCTGTTCAGCATCGTAAACGAGGCCTCTGTCTGCATTTTCGACTATCGAGTGTTTGCACGGTACGTTTCTCAAAGACTTCACCAATCAAATCTCCTGTATGAGCTAATCAGTCATGCTAATTCTCTAATTGTTCAGAATTAGGGGTTGATTTAAGACACAGCCTTCGGTAGACTAGGAGCCATGGTGTGTCTGGTGTGTGTGTGTGTGTGTGTGTGAAGGATGAAACAGAGTGGCTCTGAAGCAGTGGGGGTATGCAGATTCCTGCTTTTGTGTCAGCTCTGTGCCTGCTGGGCCGCACCGCTGAGAACGAGGATGGATAATTTATCACCGAATACGCTCCGATTAAGGGGAATTACTGCAGACAGTTTTGGGTGTGCTAATTGCTTGTACGAGTTCAAGCTGTTGGTCTCGGAGAATAGTTCCGCTCGTGTGGTACCAGGGGAAGCAAAACACGGCTGTTTCAAACAGAACCGAGTTAATGCCGGCATCTTTTTGGGGGGTTTTAAGGCTGAACACTAAAAGCATCGTTTTCAGTTAATTCTGCTTTTGTGCCACAAATACATGACCGCCCAGCCATGACGACTCCTCCATAAACGCTCAGCAGACATTTTCCTTCCTCTTTGGGATTCTTCCATTTTTTTTGCACAGTGCTGACTTAATAGGCTTAATTCCAATTACCAAACATATTCAGAACACGACCGGCTCAGCCTCATCTCGCAACAGCGCAGTTTTTCCCCAACAAGCCGTTAATACCTTCTACCATTTCTCTCAATCGATCTTCTGAAGGTACGTACAACGAATCCAGAGTTCACTTTAAAGATTGTAAAGACTACGGACGGTCAAACCTACTGCCTGAGAAAGGTTCTGATCTGGGACGACAGAATGATAGGAAGCTCCGTCATGTGTTTAGAACTTCACAACTTTCCCAGTATGGAAGTTCTTACACCATAGGAAATGTACGAAGTGTGTTTTCTTTAGTAGTTCAACAACACTTTTTTGAGTTTTGATGTTCTCGATGGTTCTGTCTGTCCACTGTCGTCGTCAACTTCACGTCGTGCGGATAAGACCTAGCGGCTAATCGGTAGCTAGGTTAGGTGGATAAACTGTAGCCTTAGTTATTAGCAACAGTAATTGAAGCTCTGCAGGTCTCAGGCTTTACAAATAGACCTGATGTTCTTCATACTCACGTACGCATGGTGATCAACATCAACCTGCTATGAATTACCAAAAGCATTCACGCCACTTACCGACACCCACAAAACTCCATAAAAGGCAACACTCACAGAGAGCTGAAGAATAAATGTCGAAAGAGTGCCTGTTTGGAAAAACCGAACTCAGCAAATTAATTAAAATCATCTTGTGGCCCAAGATAGACCTAAAAGATTCATTCTGATGATCTGAAGAAGGGCTCTGATATTACGCTAGGGGAGGAAATAGAGCGATGCATTCATGGCCGTAAACTAAGCTACTGACAAAATGTTCTAATGATGTAATTTTCATTAGCATGCTAAACTTTTGTTGCATTATTCCAAGTAAGTAATGCTTAATCAAGTCATCCCCATCAAATAACCATCACCAGCAAGTCTTGGTACATCACTAAACACTTCCTTGAGCACTAAATCTACAAAAGGAACGAATACAGTTGAATTGCACTCTGTTCTCTTACAGGGTTCTAGCTTTGTAATATTCTCAGGGTTCTCTCTTGTACACCGTGTCGAAACCGGTTTTAAACTGAACACCGGCGTGTTTTCCGGTCACGCTCGGGTCCGAGAGTCTCAGTCCGCTTCCAAGTGAACGCGGTAAGGAAGTGATTCGACTCCGAATTGAATCGACTGTTGGAAGTGAATCAACTCAACTGTGCGCTGTGTTTTGGGTTGCAGCATTTCTTTTTAAACAAAGCCAAAGTACTGAGCTGTAGCACTGCAGAAATGCCACGTGTTCTTGAAGATCGTCCAAACAAACAGGAAATAAAGTCTACTACTTAGTGATCAAAAAAATCAACTGATTTACTTAGCGTTAGCTCTGTGATTTTTGTGATGCGCAAAAATGTTTACATATTTCTGAGCGGTGAATTTTTACGAGAACATTTTCAGCACACCTCAGACAACACTGTTTTACATTTAGGTTTATACATGCGGTGCGAAACTAAATAGCTAACGAGCCAAAAGCGACAATTTGACTCTGATTCGAACTCGACAAACGGACCAACGGATGTAAAAGCACCTTTAAAGCCTGATTTATTTGTACTAGTGTGATGTTTTTCAATGGAAACTACAGTTCCTTTGGATAAAGATGTCTGCTAAACGCTAAGGTAAATGTAAAAAAAAAAAACTGGCAGCCACAGAGTCCCTTTGTGAAGACTGAAAACCTTTAAGCATTTTGTCACGAACATGTTGTTTCAACGCATTTTTTAATGTCATTTTGCAACACAGAGTTGCGATTCTGCTCACAACACTCGCACAAGTAACATGGCAGCAAAGCAACAACAACTCTCAATTTTATGCAAATTAGCGATGAACAGAGACTGAAACGATTTCCATCTTTCTTCCGTTTTCTACTCTCGCAGTCTATGTCTAGTTCCCTTTCAACAGTAAATTTCATATATATATATATATATATATATATAAATATAATAGAAATTAATACTATATGTAGAAAAAATAATTATGGAAATTCTCATTTATAGTTCATAGGAAGTGATCGTTCATCCCTTCTTGGAAAGTGATTAAAAAAAGAAAAGCTTTCGATGATCCATATCTAAGCAGAACTTCATAATCGTCCAATTAAATGCTCTCTAGACATACTGTATGTATACAGTATGTCCCACCCCTGGGGGGCAGTACCTCATTAGCTCGTTAATCAGTTTGTGTTTTCCGACACGACATTCAGTTTATTAGTTTTAAAGGCGGTGGAATTTCCACGACAGACGCTTTTCAGACACTTATTTATTTATTTTACAAACTCTACAGCTGGAGTACTGTACACCGCTTCCTCGGACCGATCTTTACACAACGTTAAGGCTTCTCCATCAGTTAAGAATCAGTAAAATGCTCTCGCTAAACTCTTTCTGTTCTCCGTATTTAGCTAGGTCTCTACGTGTGGCGTATCTCGGACGCTAATGGCTACTCGTGTAGACGGAATCATTTAATGATGTTGCGACTTTAAGCATCGGGACATGACGTGTGTGTTTGTGTACCTCGACTCGCCAAGCGTATCCCAGACTTCACTGCAGATCAAACGAACTCTAACGTCATTCGCCGACGCTTTTACCTTGCTGACGTCTACGTGGATTGAAAACGTCACGTACTTCTAATTCAAGAGCTTTTCCTGGGTTTAAAATCCCACTAGTGCTGGACAATATGACAACATGATATCAGCATCGTGATCTATATCCGGTCACAATATACTTTTCCCAAACATTGTGTCGACCATGATCTCGTTTTTATAACTTTTATTATTATTATTATTATTATTTTAAAATAACAAGCTGTTGACTTGAAAGCAGTCTTTGTTTGTACGTTTACAGTTTGTAAAATATAAACAGTTTCAGCATTTACGGGTGTTAAATAATATTTTATGTAGGCGATAAATAAATAAATAGAACACATTTTTTAGGAAACAGTTTATTCGGAAACCTAGGCTGTATACCGTGATGCACATCATGTCTCGCAGAAATGCCTTGAAAGATCGTGATATGATAATTCTGTCCAAGTCCCGAACTCCAGACTTTCCCTGCCAATCAAATTTCAAATCAAAGTCAAACAGATCAAAGTTGGTGCATTATTAATGTCTTTCTGAATAACCGAGATGATAATAATACAATTACAATCATAAGGTGCGTAATTTAATGAGACTAATCACTAGTTTACAGCGCAGCACCTACAGTATGACATTCCCGTCTTGCTTTATTCCAGTACAGCTCAGCGTTTCAGTATTAATCAGAGATGTTTAGCGATAAAGCTCAGTACCAGCTCTTCGCACGAGCCTCGCTTGGTCGTGATGAAAGAAAATGAAATAACGCTGACAATCACAAACAGCAGAACATCAGAGCAGCGCTCTCATTGATATTTGCTGACGTGGTGCTGAGGCTGAGCCGGACAGTACCACGGTACCACTAAAGCCCGGTTTAGACTGTGCGATTTCATAAGGCTTTGATCAAATCTTTGCCGAATTCTAGAACAGACCGTGTTCTCCAGGTCTGATCATAGGACGAAGAGCTTGCGATTAAAAAAATAACTACAATCTGTTTAGCGTCAACAAATCGGCGTGATCTGGAAATCTGCTCGTGCTGAAAAAAGTGAGCTTGAGGAGAGATGAAGTCCATTAGCATGGTTTGTTTTTGTTTCGCCACCTCCACCACAATGTTTCTAGCGGTCCAGTGAGTCTGGGGTCATACCATTCCGTCCTCCCATTGGTGGATTTTAGGTGAGCGTCGTAGCAGCGATTTATTATTAAAATAATAATAATAATAATAATGATGATGATGATTCCACACCCTGCCAGAAAGACCAGCGATCTCGACCAACAAAATCTTTTTTTTTCTTCAGCAAAAACCACACAGTGTACAGCTGGCTTTAAGCTTCAAAACCCTTCATCTGAATGCAACGAAGATTAAAGACGGACACCCAAGTTGAAATGCGCTCGTATCCAGTCACGATACACACCAAACTGCGTCGAATAAATAAAAATAATCCTTCACCGATTCATGAAATAGATCAACTCTGTGTTTGAGCAGCATATGTGAGATAAACCTACAATGAAGCCATTCAAAGAAAAAAACAAAAACAAAAAAACAAACAAACAAACACCCCGACAGCGTCTTTTGATGTTTCCGCCACTCCAACACCTCCAAGCTGTAAAGTGTATCAGTGTGTGTGTCTCTCAGCAGCCTCACTTTACCCAGCCGTATTGTGCTCGTGCCGGTCAGTCCCTCCCTCGGTGTCCACGAGGTGGGCGGTCCCCGTGTCTGGGCGCTGCTGTCAATCACGTTTCTATCCATCTCTTTTACCCGTAAGAGTTTTTATGAAGTCTGGCCGTTGAGACACTCGCGCCTCAGACACTGCGCCGGTTTCCACCAGTCCCCACTGTGGCAGCGGCAGATGGTGCAGTCGTCCACCTTCACTTCGATGCCGGCCGGGATGATGGTCGTTCCGGCGTAGCAATTTGGACCTGTCGTGTGGGGAAATAGAGAGAGAGAGAAAGTAATGAGACAGAGCTCTCAGGAGGGCTTTTTTTTTTTTTGGACGAGATGGCGGAGTGACTCGAGACACTCAAGGGAGGTTTATAGTCAGAACAGACGCATAGAAGATCCATTTCACGGGCACTCACTAGCGGGATTGTTTTTAAACTCTCTGTTGAGTTCTCTCTCTCTCTCTCTCTGTACATTCTCCACACATGTTCCTTGATTGATAATGTACGTAGTTGACATGGTCAACACTGTCTCTTTCATACTCTCCCTAGGTTTAAAAACTATAGTCTACCCTAGACACATCCATCAGTAACTGCGCTTATTGTAACGCGCTGCTGAATTCTGGATTCTGATTGGCCAGAGGATGTCGCTTCATTTTCTAGAACGGCAGCGCTGACAGTTGTGTAGCTGCAAAAACTGCATGTTTTATATTAATTAACGCTCCGCTTTCTAAGGTGTTATCGTTGCTATAGTCACAACTTCCATAACGACATATGGTGGATGCTGTATAGAAACAGAATCCAAATAATACGCCATGTTTAACCTTTATGGAAGGAGTCTCCAGGGTAACAATCTGTAACTCGATCGTTGTGGTTTCTTCTAAACATGACGATCTGTTTAAAAAAAAATAAAAATAAAATTCTTAATTAACTTCAAAGTTCAAGAGTTCAAAAGAAAGGTTTTTGAGGAACAATCAATCAAGAAGTATATTGTCTCAGCATTATATGTACCAATAATAAACGAATAAAAATATATGGTTAGCACGGTCGCTTCACACCTCCAGGGGCCGGGGTTTGATTCCCAGTGTGGACCTGTGTGTGTGGAGTTTGCATGTTCTCCCCGTGCTGCGGGGGTTTCCTCCGGGTACTCCGGTTTCCTCCTCCAGTCCAAAGACATGCATGCTAGGCTGACTGGCGTGTCTAAAGTGTCCGTAGTGTATGAATGTGTGTGTGTGTGATTGTGCCCTGTGATGGACTGGCACCCTGTCCAGGGTGTACCCTGCCATGTGCCCATGCTCCCTGGGATAGACTCCAGGTTACCCCATGATCCTGAAGGAGTAAGCAGTATAGAAAATGGAAGGATGGATGGATGGATAAGCTGTAATAGAAGAATATAAGAATAAAACCCTTCAAGATGTGTGCTGTTATAAGAAAATCAACTTCAGGGTGGTAACAGTAACTCCGCCTCCTCACACCAGGCTATCATTGATTATTTCCCTATAACAGCATGACACAGTGTTTTATTCCTTATATAACTATCTAAGCCACTTTTGATAACGATGACGTATAATATAAATGAGCGATTTGCAGCTGCAGTACTGTCAGAGCTGCTGTTCTGTCAGAGCTGCTGTTCTAGAAAATGAATCAACACCTTCTGTCCAATCACAATCCAGATCTCATCAGGTACAGTATAATCAGTGCCCTAAGTGCATTTAGTCCTGCAGCTTTTACACCAACAAACAAACGATTCTAGAACCGTCGACTAGACATTATTAGCATTTTAATAACTCAGACCGAGTCGCCCTCGCAGAGGACATCCACGGGGTGTTTTTTTTTTCAAATAAAACGAAAAAAGTACTGCGCGTTGAAGAGCTGAAGCATGATCTGTCGACTTTTTAATCTAAGTTTGGATTTCACATTTTGTCAGAACATGGCTGAATTTGTCAGATATGAATTCGCTCTCATACATCACGTCTGTGTTGCTTCTTCAAGGTCTCTTTCATCTCCTGCCTTTTCTTCTCCTCTTAAGAAATTGAAAGGGGAGGGGGAAAAAGCATAATGAAAAGCTCTTTTTCTTTGGAAGAGACATCGGCGCTCAGGACTCGCACGACAACACCATCACGCCAACGACCAGCAAGCCGTGCACCTGCTAGTCCACTCTCCGCCTTGTGTTTAGTGTGCTGTTGTGGTTAATGATGATGATTGGGTGGTGGAGATGATAGTGGTGTGTACAGTATATCTGGAGATACGGAAATGGTGTTAACGTGTGCGTGTTGTCCAGAAAGCCTATTTCTTGAGACTTTTATTTGATATTTATGACACAGAGGGAAGTCGACAGCACTGATGGCCTCGCTTTGTGTTCGGAGAATCTTTCCTTTCCATTTTTCAGGTAGACTCGTCTTACATTTCAATTAAACATTAGAAAGCCCTTGACGTCAGTATGATATTAGCATGGATGCTAGTTAACCACTTTTTATTTATATAAATATATTAGCATTTTATAT